>JBAMCE010000197.1:0-215241 GCA_037075305.1 Drosophila kanekoi
TATAGCCCCATCTGGCCGCCAAAAAATTATTTACCAAAACTTGTCTTAGATACTCAGGAACCCTGTTATTCCAGCATTTGCATCCTAGGGGCGCAAGTCAAAGCCAAGCATGCTCACCCGATTATATAATCTTAAAGCATACAGCCTTACCTAGCTGTCAAAACTGTTTTACCAAAATTTGTCTTACATTCCAGGAGCACCGCCAATCTGGCATGTGCAGCCTAGTGGAGCAAATCAAAGCCAAACAGGCTCATCCGACTATTAAGTCTTAAAACATTCAGCCTCACCTGGATCTCAAAAGTGCTGTACAAGAAACTTGTTTCAGATACCAGGAACAATGTTAATCCAGCATTTGCATCCTAGGGGCGCAACTCAAAGCCAAACAGGCTCGACCGACTATTTAATCTTAAAACATACAGTCTTGCCCAGCTGCCAAAACTGTTTTTCCAAACCTTGTCTAAGATCCAGGAGCCCCGCCAATCTGGCATGTGGAGCCTAGGGGAGCAAGTCAAAACCAAACAGGCTCACCCGAGAATTTAATCTTAAAACATACAGCCCCATCTGGCTGCCAAAACTGCTTTACCAAAACTTGTCTTAGATGCCAGGAACCCTGTTAATCCAGCATTTGCATCCTAGGGGCGCAACTCAAAGCCAAACAGGCTCAACCGACTATTTAATCTTAAAACATAAAGTCTTGCCCAGCTGCCAAAACTGTTTTTCCAAACCTTGTCTAAGATCCAGGAGCCCCGCCAATCTGGCATGTGGAGCCTAAGGGAGGAAGTCAAAGCCAAACAGGCTCTCCCGACAATTTAATCTTAAAACATACAGACTTACGTAGCTGCCAAAACTGCTATACCAAAACTTGCCTTAGAAACCAGGAACCCTGTTAATCTAGCATTTGCAGCCTAGGGGAGCAAGTCAAAGCAAAATAGTCTCACCCGACTATTAAGTCTTAACACATTCAGCCTCACCTGGAACTCAAAATTGCCTTACCAAAACTTGTTTCAGATACCAGGAACCCTGTTAATCCAGCATTTGCATCCTAGGGGCGCAACTCAAAGCCAAACAGGCTCAACCGACTATTTAATCTAAAAACATACAGTCTTGCCCAGCTGTCAAAACTGTTTTACCAAACCTTGTCTTAGATTCCAGGAGCCAAGCCAATCTGGCATGTGGAGCCTAAGGGAGCAAGTCAAAGCCAAACAGGCTCACCCGACAATTTAATCTTAAAACATACAGACTTACGTAGTTGCCAAAGCTGCTTTACCAAAACTTGTCTCAGATACCAGGAACCCTGTTAATGCAGCATTTGCATCCTAGGGGCGCAAGTCAAAGCCAAACAGGCTCTCCCGACTATTCAATCTTAAAACATATAGCACCATCTGGCCGCCAAAAATGATTTACCAAAACTTGTCTTAGATACCAGGAACCCCTGTTATTCCAGCATTTGCATCCTAGGGGCGCAAGTCAAAGCCCAACAAGCGTCCCCGGCTATTTAAACTCAAAGCATACAGCCTTACCTAGCTGTCAAAACTGTTTTACCAAAACTTGTCTTAGACTCCAGGAGCCCCGCCAATCTGGCATGTGGAGCCTAGGGGAGCAAGTCAAAGCTAAACAGGCTCACCCGACAGTTTAATCTTAAAACATACAGACTTACGTAGCTGCCAAAACTGCTTTACCAAAACTTGCCTTAGAAACCAGGAGCCCTGTTAAGCTAGCATTTGCAGCCTATGGGAGCAAGTCAAAGCGATATAGTCTCGCCCAACTATTAAGTCTTAACACATTCAGCCTCAGCTGGTACTCAAAATTGCCTTACCAAAACTTGTTTCAGATACCAGGAACCCTGTTAATCCAGCATTTGCATCCTAGGGGCGCAACTCAAAGCCAAACAGGCTCAACCGACTATTTAATCTTGAAACATACAGTCTTGCCCTGCTGTCAAAACTGTTTTACCAAACCTTGTCTTAGATTCCAGGAGCCAAGCCAATCTGGCATGTGGAGCCTAAGGGAGCAAGTCAAAGCCAAACAGGCTCACCTGACAATTTAATCTTAAAACTTACAGACTTACGTAGTTGCCAAAGCTGCTTTACCAAAAACTTGTCTTAGATACCAGGAACCCTGTTAATGCAGCATTTGCATCCTAGGGGCGCAAGTCAAAGTCAAACAGGCTCTCCAGACTATTAAGTCTTAACACATTCAGCCTCACCTGGAACTCAAAATTGCCTTACCAAAACTTGTTTCAGATACCAGGATCCCTGTTGGTGCAGCCTTTGCAGCCTAGAGGAGCAAGACAAAGCCAAACAGGCTCTCCCCAACTATTAAATCTTAAAACATATAGCCCCATCTGGCCGCCAAAAATGATTTACCAAAACTTGTCTTAGATACCAGGAACCCTGTTATTCCAGCATTTGCATCCCTAGGGGCGCAAGTCAAAGCCAAGCACGCTCACCAGACTATTTAATCTTAAAGCATACAGCCTTACCTAGCTGTCAAAACTGTTTTACCAAAATTTGTCTTAGATTCCAGGAGCTCCCACAATCTGGCATGTGCAGCCTAGTGGAGCAAGTCAAAGCCAAACAGGCTCATCCGACTATTAAGTCTTAAAACATTCAGCCTCACCTGGAACTCAAAATTGCCATACCAAAACTTTTTTCAGATTCCAGGAACAATGTTAATCCAGCATTTGCATCCTAGGGGCGTAAGTCAAGGCCAAATAGGCTCAACCGACTATTTAATCTTAAAACATACAGTCTTGCCCAGCTGCCAGAACTGTTTTTTCCTAAACCTTGTCTTAGATTCCAGGGACCCCGTTAATCTGGCATGTGGAGCCTAGGGGAGCAAGTCAAAACTAAACAGGCTCACCCGAGAATTTAATCTTAAAACATACAGCCCCATCTAGCTGCCAAAACTGCTTTACCAAAACTTGCCTTAGAAACCAGGAGCCCTGTTAATCTAGCATTTGCAGCCTATGGGAGCAAGTCAAAGCAAAATAGTCTCACCTGACTATTAAGTCTGAACACATTCAGCATCACCTGGAACTCAGAATTGCCTTACCAAAACTTGTCTCAGATTCCAGGAACCCCTGGTTATCCAGCATTGCGCATCCTAGGGGCGCAAGTCAAAGCCAAACAGGCTCACCCGACAATTTAATCTTAAAACATACAGACTTACGTAGTTGCCAAAGCTGCTTTACCAAAACTTGTCTCAGATACCAGGAACCCTGTTAATGCAGCATTTGCATCCTAGGGGCGCAAGTCAAAGCCAAACAGGCTCTCCCGACTATTAAATCTTAAAACATATAGCACCATCTGGCCGCCATAAATGATTTACCAAAACTTGTCTTAGATACCAGGAACCCTGTTATTCCAGCATTTGCATCCTAGGGGCGCAAGTCAAAGCCCAACAAGCGTCCCCGGCTATTTAAACTTAAAGCATACAGCCTTACCTAGCTGTCAAAACTGTTTTACCAAAACTTGTCTTAGATTCCAGGAGCCCCCCAATCTGGCATGTGGAGCCTAGGGGAGCTAGTCAAAGCCAAACAGGCTCACCCGACAGTTTAATCTTAAAACATACAGACTTACGTAGCTGCCAAAATTGCTTTACCAAAACTTACCTTAGAAACCAGGAGCCCTGTTAAGCCAGCATTTGCAGCCTATGGGAGCAAGTCAAAGCAAAATAGTCTCGCCCAACTATTAAGTCTTAACACATTCAGCCTCACCTGGTACTCAAAATTGCCTTACCAAAACTTGTTTCAGATTCCAGGAACCCTGTTAATCCAGCATTTGCATCCTAGGGGCGCAAGTCAAAGCCAAACAGGCTCTCCCGACTATTAAATCTCAAAACATAAAGCACCATCTGGCCGCCAAAAATGATTTACCAAAACTTGTCTTAGATACCAGGAACCCTGTTAATCCAGCATTTGCATCCTAGGGGCGCAACTCAAAGCCAAACAGGCTCAACCGACTATTTAATCTTAAAACATACAGTCTTGCCCTGCTGTCAAAACTGTTTTACCAAACCTTGTCTTAGATTCCAGGACCCAAGCCAATCTGGCATGTGGAGCCTAAGGGAGGAAGTCAAAGCCAAACAGGCTCACCCGACAATTTAATCTTAAAACATACAGACTTGCGTAGTTGCCAAAGCTGCTTTACCAAAACTTGTCTCAGATACCAGGAACCCTGTTAATGCAGCATTTGCATCCTAGGGGCGCAAGTCAAAGCCAAACAGGCTCTCCCTACTATTAAATCTTCAAACATATAGCCCCATCTGGCCGCCAAAAATTATTTACCAAAACTTGTCTTAGATACCAGGAACCCTGTTATTCCAGCATTTGCATCCTAGGGGCGCAACTCAAAGCCAAACAGGCTCAACCGACTATTTAATCTTGAAACATACAGTCTTGCCCTGCTGTCAAAACTGTTTTACCAAACCTTGTCTTAGATTCCAGGACCCAAGCCAATCTGGCATGTGGAGCCTAAGGGAGGAAGTCAAAGCCAAACAGGCTCACCCGACAATTTAATCTTAAAACAAACAGACTTGCGTAGTTGCCAAAGCTGCTTTACCAAAACTTGTCTCAGATACCAGGAACCCTGTTAATGCAGCATTTGCATCCTAGGGGCGCAACTCAAAGCCAAACAGGCTCAACCGACTATTTAATCTAAAAACATACAGTCTTGCCCAGCTGTCAAAACTGTTTTACCAAACCTTGTCTTAGATTGCAGGAGCCAAGCCAATCTGGCATGTGGAGCCTAAGGGAGCAAGTCAAAGCCAAACAGGCTCACCCGACAATTTAATCTTAAAACATACAGACTTACGTAGTTGCCAAAGCTGCTTTACCAAAACTTGTCTCAGATACCAGGAACCCTGTTAATGCAGCATTTGCATCCTAGGGGCGCAAGTCAAAGCCAAACAGGCTCTCCCGACTATTCAATCTTAAAACATATAGCACCATCTGGCCGCCAAAAATTATTTACCAAAACTTGTCTTAGATACCAGGAACCCTGTTATTCCAGCATTTGCATCCTAGGGGCGCAAGTCAAAGCCCAACAAGCGTCCCCGGCTATTTAAACTCAAAGCATACAGCCTTACCTAGCTGTCAAAACTGTTTTACCAAAACTTGTCTTAGACTCCAGGAGCCCCGCCAATCTGGCATGTGGAGCCTAGGGGGAGCAAGTCAAAGCTAAACAGGCTCACCCGACAGTTTAATCTTAAAACATACAGACTTACGTAGCTGCCAAAACTGCTTTAGGAAAACTTGCCTTAGAAACCAGGAGCCCTGTTAAGCTAGCATTTGCAGCCTATGGGAGCAAAGTCAAAGCGAAATAGTCTCGCCCAACTATTAAGTCTTAACACATTCAGCCTCAGCTGGTACTCAAAATTGCCTTACCAAAACTTGTTTCAGATACCAGGAACCTTGTTAATCCAGCATTTACATCCTAGGGGCGCAACTTAAAGCCAAACAGGCTCAACCGACTATTTAATCTTAAAACATACAGTCTTGCCCTGCTGTCAAAACTGTTTTACCAAACCTTGTCTTAGATTCCAGGAGCCAAGCCAATCTGGCATGTGGAGCCTAAGGGAGCAAGTCAAAGCCAAACAGGCTCACCCGACAATTTAATCTTAAAACATACAGACTTACGTAGTTGCCAAAGCTGCTTTACCAAAACTTGTCTTAGATACCAGGAACCCTGTTAATGCAGCATTTGCATCCTAGGGGCGCAAGTCAAAGTCAAACAGGCTCTCCAGACTATTAAGTCTTAACACATTCAGCCTCACCTGGAACTCAAAATTGCCTTACCAAAACTTGTTTCAGATACCAGGATCCCTGTTGATGCAGCCTTTGCAGCCTAGAGGAGCAAGACAAAGCCAAACAGGCTCTCCCGACTATTAAATCTTAAAACATATAGCCCCATCTGGCCGCCAAAAATGATTTACCAAAACTTGTCTTAGATACCAGGAACCCTGTTATTCCAGCATTTGCATCCTAGGGGCGCAAGTCAAAGCCAAGCACGCTCACCAGACTATTTAATCTTAAAGCATACAGCCTTACCTAGCTGTCAAAACTGTTTTACCAAAATTTGTCTTAGATTCCAGGAGCTCCGCCAATCTGGCATGTGCAGCCTAGTGGAGCAAGTCAAAGCCAAACAGGCTCATCCGACTATTAAGTCTTAAAACATTCAGCCTCACCTGGAACTCAAAATTGCCATACCAAAACTTTTTTCAGATTCCAGGAACAATGTTAATCCAGCATTTGCATCCTAGGGGCGCAAGTCAAGGCCAAATAGGCTCAACCGACTATTTAATCTTAAAACATACAGTCTTGCCCAGCTGCCAGAACTGTTTTTCCAAACCTTGTCTTAGATTCCAGGAGCCCCGTTAATCTGGCATGTGGAGCCTAGGGGAGCAAGTCAAAACTAAACAGGCTCACCCGAGAATTTAATCTTAAAACATACAGCCCCATCTAGCTGCCAAAACTGCTTTACCAAAACTTGCCTTAGAAACCAGGAGCCCTGTTAATCTAGCATTTGCAGCCTATGGGAGCAAGTCAAAGCAAAATAGTCTCACCCGACTATTAAGTCTGAACACATTCAGCATCACCTGGAACTCAGAATTGCCTTACCAAAACTTGTCTCAGATTCCAGGAACCCTGGTTATCCAGCATTGCGCATCCTAGGGGCGCAAGTCAAAGCCAAACAGGCTCACCCGACAATTTAATCTTAAAACATACAGACTTACGTAGTTGCCAAAGCTGCTTTACCAAAACTTGTCTCAGATACCAGGAACCCTGTTAATGCAGCATTTGCATCCTAGGGGCGCAAGTCAAAGCCAAACAGGCTCTCCCGACTATTAAATCTTAAAACATATAGCACCATCTGGCCGCCATAAATGATTTACCAAAACTTGTCTTAGATACCAGGAACCCTGTTATTCCAGCATTTGCATCCTAGGGGCGCAAGTCAAAGCCCAACAAGCGTCCCCGGCTATTTAAACTTAAAGCATACAGCCTTACCTAGCTGTCAAAACTGTTTTACCAAAACTTGTCTTAGATTCCAGGAGCCCCGCCAATCTGGCATGTGGAGCCTAGGGGAGCTAGTCAAAGCCAAACAGGCTCACCCGACAGTTTAATCTTAAAACATACAGACTTACGTAGCTGCCAAAATTGCTTTACCAAAACTTACCTTAGAAACCAGGAGCCCTGTTAAGCCAGCATTTGCAGCCTATGGGAGCAAGTCAAAGCAAAATAGTCTCGCCCAACTATTAAGTCTTAACACATTCAGCCTCACCTGGTACTCAAAATTGCCTTACCAAAACTTGTTTCAGATTCCAGGAACCCTGTTAATCCAGCATTTGCATCCTAGGGGCGCAAGTCAAAGCCAAACAGGCTCTCCCGACTATTAAATCTCAAAACATAAAGCACCATCTGGCCGCCAAAAATGATTTACCAAAACTTGTCTTAGATACCAGGAACCCTGTTAATCCAGCATTTGCATCCTAGGGGCGCAACTCAAAGCCAAACAGGCTCAACCGACTATTTAATCTTAAAACATACAGTCTTGATCTGCTGTCAAAACTGTTTTACCAAACCTTGTCTTAGATTCCAGGACCCAAGCCAATCTGGCATGTGGAGCCTAAGGGAGGAAGTCAAAGCCAAACAGGCTCACCCGACAATTTAATCTTAAAACATACAGACTTGCGTAGTTGCCAAAGCTGCTTTACCAAAACTTGTCTCAGATACCAGGAACCCTGTTAATGCAGCATTTGCATCCTAGGGGCGCAAGTCAAAGCCAAACAGGCTCTCCCTACTATTAAATCTTCAAACATATAGCCCCATCTGGCCGCCAAAAATTATTTACCAAAACTTGTCTTAGATACCAGGAACCCTGTTATTCCAGCATTTGCATCCTAGGGGCGCAACTCAAAGCCAAACAGGCTCAACCGACTATTTAATCTTGAAACATACAGTCTTGCCCTGCTGTCAAAACTGTTTTACCAAACCTTGTCTTAGATTCCAGGACCCAAGCCAATCTGGCATGTGGAGCCTAAGGGAGGAAGTCAAAGCCAAACAGGCTCACCCGACAATTTAATCTTAAAACAAACAGACTTGCGTAGTTGCCAAAGCTGCTTTACCAAAACTTGTCTCAGATACCAGGAACCCTGTTAATGCAGCATTTGCATCCTAGGGGCGCAACTCAAAGCCAAACAGGCTCAACCGACTATTTAATCTAAAAACATACAGTCTTGCCCAGCTGTCAAAACTGTTTTACCAAACCTTGTCTTAGATTGCAGGAGCCAAGCCAATCTGGCATGTGGAGCCTAAGGGAGCAAGTCAAAGCCAAACAGGCTCACCCGACAATTTAATCTTAAAACATACAGACTTACGTAGTTGCCAAAGCTGCTTTACCAAAACTTGTCTCAGATACCAGGAACCCTGTTAATGCAGCATTTGCATCCTAGGGGCGCAAGTCAAAGCCAAACAGGCTCTCCCGACTATTCAATCTTAAAACATATAGCACCATCTGGCCGCCAAAAATTATTTACCAAAACTTGTCTTAGATACCAGGAACCCTGTTATTCCAGCATTTGCATCCTAGGGGCGCAAGTCAAAGCCCAACAAGCGTCCCCGGCTATTTAAACTCAAAGCATACAGCCTTACCTAGCTGTCAAAACTGTTTTACCAAAACTTGTCTTAGACTCCAGGAGCCCCGCCAATCTGGCATGTGGAGCCTAGGGGAGCAAGTCAAAGCTAAACAGGCTCACCCGACAGTTTAATCTTAAAACATACAGACTTACTTACGTAGCTGCCAAAACTGCTTTACGAAAACTTGCCTTAGAAACCAGGAGCCCTGTTAAGCTAGCATTTGCAGCCTATGGGAGCAAGTCAAAGCGAAATAGTCTCGCCCAACTATTAAGTCTTAACACATTCAGCCTCAGCTGGTACTCAAAATTGCCTTACCAAAACTTGTTTCAGATACCAGGAACCCTGTTAATCCAGCATTTACATCCTAGGGGCGCAACTCAAAGCCAAACAGGCTCAACCGACTATTTAATCTTAAAACATACAGTCTTGCCCTGCTGTCAAAACTGTTTTACCAAACCTTGTCTTAGATTCCAGGAGCCAAGCCAATCTGGCATGTGGAGCCCTAAGGGAGCAAGTCAAAGCCAAACAGGCTCACCCGACAATTTAATCTTAAAACATACAGACTTACGTAGTTGCCAAAGCTGCTTTACCAAAACTTGTCTTAGATACCAGGAACCCTGTTAATGCAGCATTTGCATCCTAGGGGCGCAAGTCAAAGTCAAACAGGCTCTCCAGACTATTAAGTCTTAACACATTCAGCCTCACCTGGAACTCAAAATTGCCTTACCAAAACTTGTTTCAGATACCAGGATCCCTGTTGATGCAGCCTTTGCAGCCTAGAGGAGCAAGACAAAGCCAAACAGGCTCTCCCGACTATTAAATCTTAAAACATATAGCCCCATCTGGCCGCCAAAAATGATTTACCAAAACTTGTCTTAGATACCAGGAACCCTGTTATTCCAGCATTTGCATCCTAGGGGCGCAAGTCAAAGCCAAGCACGCTCACCAGACTTTTAATCTTAAAGCATACAGCCTTACCTAGCTGTCAAAACTGTTTTACCAAAATTTGTCTTAGATTCCAGGAGCTCCGCCAATCTGGCATGTGCAGCCTAGTGGAGCAAGTCAAAGCCAAACAGGCTCATCCGACTATTAAGTCTTAAAACATTCAGCCTCACCTGGAACTCAAAATTGCCATACCAAAACTTTTTTCAGATTCCAGGAACAATGTTAATCCAGCATTTGCATCCTAGGGGCGCAAGTCAAGGCCAAATAGGCTCAACCGACTATTTAATCTTAAAACATACAGTCTTGCCCAGCTGCCAGAACTGTTTTTCCAAACCTTGTCTTAGATTCCAGGAGCCCCGCCAATCTGGCATGTGGAGCCTAGGGGAGCAAGTCAAAACTAAACAGGCTCACCCGAAAATTTAATCTTAAAACATACAGCCCCATCTAGCTGCCAAAACTGCTTTACCAAAACTTGCCTTAGAAACCAGGAGCCCTGTTAATCTAGCATTTGTAGCCTATGGGAGCAAGTCAAAGCAAAATAGTCTCACCCGACTATTAAGTCTGAACACATTCAGCATCACCTGGAACTCAGAATTGCCTTACCAAAACTTGTCTCAGATTCCAGGAACCCTGGTTATCCAGCATTTGCATCCTAGGGGCGCAAGTCAAAGCCAAACAGGCTCACCCGACAATTTAATCTTAAAACATACAGACTTACGTAGTTGCCAAAGCTGCTTTACCAAAACTTGTCTCAGATACCAGGAACCCTGTTAATGCAGCATTTGCATCCTAGGGGCGCAAGTCAAAGCCAAACAGGCTCTCCCGACTATTAAATCTTAAAACATATAGCACCATCTGGCCGCCATAAATGATTTACCAAAACTTGTCTTAGATACCAGGAACCCTGTTATTCCAGCATTTGCATCCTAGGGGCGCAAGTCAAAGCCCAACAAGCGTCCCCGGCTATTTAAACTTAAAGCATACAGCCTTACCTAGCTGTCAAAACTGTTTTACCAAAACTTGTCTTAGATTCCAGGAGCCCCGCCAATCTGGCATGTGGAGCCTAGGGGAGCAAGTCAAAGCCAAACAGGCTCACCCGACAGTTTAATCTTAAAACATACAGACTTACGTAGCTGCCAAAATTGCTTTACCAAAACTTGCCTTAGAAACCAGGAGCCCTGTTAAGCCAGCATTTGCAGCCTATGGGAGCAAGTCAAAGCAAAATAGTCTCGCCCAACTATTAAGTCTTAACACATTCAGCCTCACCTGGTACTCAAAATTGCCTTACCAAAACTTGTTTCAGATACCAGGAACCCTGTTAATCCAGCATTTGCATCCTAGGGGCGCAAGTCAAAGCCAAACAGGCTCTCCCGACTATTAAATCTCTAAACATAAAGCACCATCTGGCCGCCAAAAATGATTTACCAAAACTTGTCTTAGATACCAGGAACCCTGTTAATCCAGCATTTGCATCCTAGGGGCGCAACTCAAAGCCAAACAGGCTCAACCGACTATTTAATCTTAAAACATACAGTCTTGCCCTGCTGTCAAAACTGTTTTACCAAACCTTGTCTTAGATTCCAGGACCCAAGCCAATCTGGCATGTGGAGCCTAAGGGAGGAAGTCAAAGCCAAACAGGCTCACCCGACAATTTAATCTTAAAACATACAGACTTGCGTAGTTGCCAAAGCTGCTTTACCAAAACTTGTCTCAGATACCAGGAACCCTGTTAATGCAGCATTTGCATCCTAGGGGCGCAAGTCAAAGCCAAACAGGCTCTCCCTACTATTAAATCTTCAAACATATAGCCCCATCTGGCCGCCAAAAATTATTTACCAAAACTTGTCTTAGATACCAGGAACCCTGTTATTCCAGCATTTGCATCCTAGGGGCGCAAGTCAAAGCCAAGCATGCTCACCCGACTATATAATCTTAAAGCATACAGCCTTACCTAGCTGTCAAAACTGTTTTACCAAAATTTGTCTTAGATTCCAGGAGCACCGCCAATCTGGCATGTGCAGCCTAGTGGAGCAAGTCAAAGCCAAACAGGCTCATCCGACTATTAAGTCTTAAAACATTCAGCCTCACCTGGATCTCAAAATTGCCATACCAAAACTTGTTTCAGATACCAGGAACAATGTTAATCCAGCATTTGCATCCTAGGGGCGCAACTCAAAGCCAAACAGGCTCAACCGACTATTTAATCTTAAAACATACAGTCTTGCCCAGCTGCCAAAACTGTTTTTCCAAACCTTGTCTAAGATCCAGGAGCCCCGCCAATCTGGCATGTGGAGCCTAAGGGAGGAAGTCAAAGCCAAACAGGCTCTCCCGACAATTTAATCTTAAAACATACAGACTTACGTAGCTGCCAAAACTGCTTTACCAAAACTTGCCTTAGAAACCAGGAACCCTGTTAATCTAGCATTTGCAGCCTAGGGGAGCAAGTCAAAGCAAAATAGTCTCAACCGACTATTAAGTCTTAACACATTCAGCCTCACCTGGAACTCAAAATTGCCTTACCAAAACTTGTTTCAGATACCAGGAACCCTGTTAATCCAGCATTTGCATCCTAGGGGCGCAACTCAAAGCCAAACAGGCTCAACCGACTATTTAATCTAAAAACATACAGTCTTGCCCAGCTGTCAAAACTGTTTTACCAAACCTTGTCTTAGATTGCAGGAGCCAAGCCAATCTGGCATGTGGAGCCTAAGGGAGCAAGTCAAAGCCAAACAGGCTCACCCGACAATTTAATCTTAAGACATACAGACTTACGTAGTTGCCAAAGCTGCTTTACCAAAACTTGTCTCAGATACCAGGAACCCTGTTAATGCAGCATTTGCATCCTAGGGGCGCAAGTCAAAGCCAAACAGGCTCTCCCGACTATTCAATCTTAAAACATATAGCACCATCTGGCCGCCAAAAATGATTTACCAAAACTTGTCTTAGATACCAGGAACCCTGTTATTCCAGCATTTGCATCCTAGGGGCGCAAGTCAAAGCCCAACAAGCGTCCCCGGCTATTTAAACTCAAAGCATACAGCCTTACCTAGCTGTCAAAACTGTTTTACCAAAACTTGTCTTAGACTCCAGGAGCCCCGCCAATCTGGCATGTGGAGCCTAGGGGAGCAAGTCAAAGCTAAACAGGCTCACCCGACAGTTTAATCTTAAAACATACAGACTTACGTAGCTGCCAAAACTGCTTTACCAAAACTTGCCTTAGAAACCAGGAGCCCTGTTAAGCTAGCATTTGCAGCCTATGGGAGCAAGTCAAAGCAAAACAGGCTCAACCGACTATTTAATCTTAAAACATACAGTCTTGCCCAGCTGTCAAAACTGTTTTACCAAACCTTGTCTTAGATTCCAGGAGCCAAGCCAATCTGGCATGTGTAGCCTAAGGGAGTAAGTCAAAGCCAAACAGGCTCACCCGACAATTTAATCTTACAACATACAGACTTACGTAGTTGCCAAAGCTGCTTTACCAAAACTTGTCTCAGATACCAGGAACCCTGTTAATGCAGCATTTGCATCCTAGGGGCGCAAGTCAAAGTCAAACAGGCTCTCCAGACTATTAAATCTTAAAACATATAGCCCCATCTGGCCGCCAAAAATGATTTACCAAAACTTGTCTTAGATGCCAGGAACCCTGTTAATCCAGCATTTGCATCCTACGGGCGCAACTCAAAGCCAAACAGGCTCAACCGACTATTTAATCTTAAAACATACAGTCTTGCCCTGCTGTCAAAACTGTTTTACCAAACCTTGTCTTAGATTCCAGGAGCCAAGCCAATCTGGCATGTGTAGCCTAAGGGAGTAAGTCAAAGCCAAACAGGCTCACCCGACAATTTAATCTTACAACATACAGACTTACGTAGTTGCCAAAGCTGCTTTACCAAAACTTGTCTCAGATACCAGGAACCCTGTTAATGCAGCATTTGCATCCTAGGGGCGCAAGTCAAAGTCAAACAGGCTCTCCAGACTATTAAGTCTTAACACATTCAGCCTCACCTGGTACTCAAAATTGCCTTACCAAAACTTGTTTCAGATACCAGGAACCCTGTTAATCCAGCATTTGCATCCTAGGGGCGCAACTCAAAGCCAAACAGGCTCAACCGACTATTTAATCTTAAAACATACAGTCTTGCCCTGCTGTCAAAACTGTTTTACCAAACCTTGTCTTAGATTCCAGGAGCCAAGCCAATCTGGCATGTGTAGCCTAAGGGAGTAAGTCAAAGCCAAACAGGCTCACCCGACAATTTAATCTTACAACATACAGACTTACGTAGTTGCCAAAGCTGCTTTACCAAAACTTGTCTCAGATACCAGGAACCCTGTTAATGCAGCATTTGCATCCTAGGGGCGCAAGTCAAAGTCAAACAGGCTCTCCAGACTATTAAATCTTAAAACATATAGCCCCATCTGGCCGCCAAAAATGATTTACCAAAACTTGTCTTAGATGCCAGGAACCCTGTTAATCCAGCATTTGCATCCTACGGGCGCAACTCAAAGCCAAACAGGCTCAACCGACTATTTAATCTTAAAACATACAGTCTTGCCCAGCTGTCAAAACTGTTTACCAAACCTTGTCTTAGATTCCAGGAGCCAAGCCAATCTGGCATGTGGAGCCTAAGGGAGCAAGTCAAAGCCAAACAGGCTCGCCGACTATTTAATCCTAAAACATATAGCCCCATCTTGCCGCCAAAACTGATTTACCAAAACTTATCTTAGTTACCAGGAACCCTGTTAATCTAGCATTTTGCAGCTTAGGGGAGCAAGACAAAGCCAAATAGTCTCACCCGACTATTAAATTTTAAAACATATAGCCCCATCTGGCCGCCAAAACTGATTTACCAAAACTTGTCTTAGATACCAGGAACCCTGTTATTCCAGCATTTGCATCCTAGGGGCGCAAGTCAAAGCCCAACAAGCGTCCCCGGCTATTTAAACTCAAAGCATACAGCCTTACCTAGCTGTGAAAACTGTTTTACCAAAACTTGTCTTAGATTCCAGGAGCCCCGCCAATCTGGCATGTGGAGCCTAGGGGAGCAAGTCAAAGCCAAACAGGCTCACCCGACAGTTTAATCTTAAAACATACAGATTTACGTAGTTGCCAAAGCTGCTTTACCAAAACTTGTCTCAGATACCAGGAACCCTGTTAATGCAGCATTTGCATCCTAGGGGCGCAAGTCAAAGCCAAACACGCTCACCCGACTATTTAATCTTAAAGCATACAGCCTTACCTAGCTGTCAAAACTGTTTTACCAAAACTTGTCTTAGATTCCAGGAGCCCCGCCAATCTGGCATGTGGAGCCTAGGGGAGCAAGTCAAAACTAAACAGGCTCACCCGAAAATTTAATCTTAAAACATACAGCCCCATCTAGCTGCCAAAACTGCTTTACCAAAACTTGCCTTAGAAACCAGGAGCCCTGTTAATCTAGCATTTGTAGCCTATGGGAGCAAGTCAAAGCAAAATAGTCTCACCCGACTATTAAGTCTGAACACATTCAGCATCACCTGGAACTCAGAATTGCCTTACCAAAACTTGTCTCAGATTCCAGGAACCCTGGTTATCCAGCATTTGCATCCTAGGGGCGCAAGTCAAAGCCAAACAGGCTCACCCGACAATTTAATCTTAAAACATACAGACTTACGTAGTTGCCAAAGCTGCTTTACCAAAACTTGTCTCAGATACCAGGAACCCTGTTAATGCAGCATTTGCATCCTAGGGGCGCAAGTCAAAGCCAAACAGGCTCTCCCGACTATTAAATCTTAAAACATATAGCACCATCTGGCCGCCATAAATGATTTACCAAAACTTGTCTTAGATACCAGGAACCCTGTTATTCCAGCATTTGCATCCTAGGGGCGCAAGTCAAAGCCCAACAAGCGACCCCGGCTATTTAAACTTAAAGCATACAGCCTTACCTAGCTGTCAAAACTGTTTTACCAAAACTTGTCTTAGATTCCAGGAGCCCCGCCAATCTGGCATGTGGAGCCTAGGGGAGCAAGTCAAAGCCAAACAGGCTCACCCGACAGTTTAATCTTAAAACATACAGACTTACGTAGCTGCCAAAATTGCTTTACCAAAACTTGCCTTAGAAACCAGGAGCCCTGTTAAGCCAGCATTTGCAGCCTATGGGAGCAAGTCAAAGCAAAATAGTCTCGCCCAACTATTAAGTCTTAACACATTCAGCCTCACCTGGTACTCAAAATTGCCTTACCAAAACTTGTTTCAGATACCAGGAACCCTGTTAATCCAGCATTTGCATCCTAGGGGCGCAAGTCAAAGCCAAACAGGCTCTCCCGACTATTAAATCTCTAAACATAAAGCACCATCTGGCCGCCAAAAATGATTTACCAAAACTTGTCTTAGATACCAGGAACCCTGTTAATCCAGCATTTGCATCCTAGGGGCGCAACTCAAAGCCAAACAGGCTCAACCGACTATTTAATCTTAAAACATACAGTCTTGCCCTGCTGTCAAAACTGTTTTACCAAACCTTGTCTTAGATTCCAGGACCCAAGCCAATCTGGCATGTGGAGCCTAAGGGAGGAAGTCAAAGCCAAACAGGCTCACCCGACAATTTAATCTTAAAACATACAGACTTGCGTAGTTGCCAAAGCTGCTTTACCAAAACTTGTCTCAGATACCAGGAACCCTGTTAATGCAGCATTTGCATCCTAGGGGCGCAAGTCAAAGCCAAACAGGCTCTCCCTACTATTAAATCTTCAAACATATAGCCCCATCTGGCCGCCAAAAATTATTTACCAAAACTTGTCTTAGATACCAGGAACCCTGTTATTCCAGCATTTGCATCCTAGGGGCGCAAGTCAAAGCCAAGCATGCTCACCCGACTATATAATCTTAAAGCATACAGCCTTACCTAGCTGTCAAAACTGTTTTACCAAAATTTGTCTTAGATTCCAGGAGCACCGCCAATCTGGCATGTGCAGCCTAGTGGAGCAAGTCAAAGCCAAACAGGCTCATCCGACTATTAAGTCTTAAAACATTCAGCCTCACCTGGATCTCAAAATTGCCATACCAAAACTTGTTTCAGATACCAGGAACAATGTTAATCCAGCATTTGCATCCTAGGGGCGCAACTCAAAGCCAAACAGGCTCAACCGACTATTTAATCTTAAAACATACAGTCTTGCCCAGCTGCCAAAACTGTTTTTCCAAACCTTGTCTAAGATCCAGGAGCCCCGCCAATCTGGCATGTGGAGCCTAAGGGAGGAAGTCAAAGCCAAACAGGCTCTCCCGACAATTTAATCTTAAAACATACAGACTTACGTAGCTGCCAAAACTGCTTTACCAAAACTTGCCTTAGAAACCAGGAACCCTGTTAATCTAGCATTTGCAGCCTAGGGGAGCAAGACAAAGCCAAATAGTCTCACCCGACTATTAAATTTTAAAACATATAGCCCCATCTGGCCGCCAAAACTGATTTACCAAAACTTGTCTTAGATACCAGGAACCCTGTTATTCCAGCATTTGCATCCTAGGGGCGCAAGTCAAAGCCAAGCATGCTCACCCGACTATATAATCTTAAAGCATACAGCCTTACCTAGCTGTCAAAACTGTTTTACCAAAATTTGTCTTAGATTCCAGGAGCACCGCCAATCTGGCATGTGCAGCCTAGTGGAGCAAGTCAAAGCAAAATAGTCTCACCCGACTATTAAGTCTTAACACATTCAGCCTCACCTGGAACTCAAAATTGCCTTACCAAAACTTGTTTCAGATACCAGGAACCCTGTTAATCCAGCATTTGCATCCTAGGGGCGCAACTCAAAGCCAAACAGGCTCAACCGACTATTTAATCTAAAAACATACAGTCTTGCCCAGCTGTCAAAACTGTTTTACCAAACCTTGTCTTAGATTGCAGGAGCCAAGCCAATCTGGCATGTGGAGCGTAAGGGAGCAAGTCAAAGCCAAACAGGCTCACCCGACAATTTAATCTTAAAACATACAGACTTACGTAGTTGCCAAAGCTGCTTTACCAAAACTTGTCTCAGATACCAGGAACCCTGTTAATGCAGCATTTGCATCCTAGGGGCGCAAGTCAAAGCCAAACAGGCTCTCCCGACTATTCAATCTTAAAACATATAGCACCATCTGGCCGCCAAAAATGATTTACCAAAACTTGTCTTAGATACCAGGAACCCTGTTATTCCAGCATTTGCATCCTAGGGGCGCAAGTCAAAGCCCAACAAGCGTCCCCGGCTATTTAAACTCAAAGCATACAGCCTTACCTAGCTGTCAAAACTGTTTTACCAAAACTTGTCTTAGACTCCAGGAGCCCCGCCAATCTGGCATGTGGAGCCTAGGGGAGCAAGTCAAAGCTAAACAGGCTCACCCGACAGTTTAATCTTAAAACATACAGACTTACGTAGCTGCCAAAACTGCTTTACCAAAACTTGCCTTAGAAACCAGGAGCCCTGTTAAGCTAGCATTTGCAGCCTATGGGAGCAAGTCAAAGCAAAATAGTCTCGCCCAACTATTAAGTCTTAACACATTCAGCCTCACCTGGTACTCAAAATTGCCTTACCAAAACTTGTTTCAGATACCAGGAACCCTGTTAATCCAGCATTTGCATCCTAGGGGCGCAACTCAAAGCCAAACAGGCTCAACCGACTATTTAATCTTAAAACATACAGTCTTGCCCTGCTGTCAAAACTGTTTTACCAAACCTTGTCTTAGATTCCAGGAGCCAAGCCAATCTGGCATGTGTAGCCTAAGGGAGTAAGTCAAAGCCAAACAGGCTCACCCGACAATTTAATCTTACAACATACAGACTTACGTAGTTGCCAAAGCTGCTTTACCAAAACTTGTCTCAGATACCAGGAACCCTGTTAATGCAGCATTTGCATCCTAGGGGCGCAAGTCAAAGTCAAACAGGCTCTCCAGACTATTAAATCTTAAAACATATAGCCCCATCTGGCCGCCAAAAATGATTTACCAAAACTTGTCTTAGATGCCAGGAACCCTGTTAATCCAGCATTTGCATCCTACGGGCGCAACTCAAAGCCAAACAGGCTCAACCGACTATTTAATCTTAAAACATACAGTCTTGCCCAGCTGTCAAAACTGTTTACCAAACCTTGTCTTAGATTCCAGGAGCCAAGCCAATCTGGCATGTGGAGCCTAAGGGAGCAAGTCAAAGCCAAACAGGCTCGCCGAATATTTAATCCTAAAACATATAGCCCCATCTTGCCGCCAAAACTGATTTACCAAAACTTATCTTAGTTACCAGGAACCCTGTTAATCTAGCATTTTGCAGCTTAGGGGAGCAAGACAAAGCCAAATAGTCTCACCCGACTATTAAATTTTAAAACATATAGCCCCATCTGGCCGCCAAAAATGATTTACCAAAACTTGTCTTAGATGCCAGGAACCCTGTTAATCCAGCATTTGCATCCTAGGGGCGCAACTCAAAGCCAAACAGGCTCAACCGACTATTTAATCTTAAAACATACAGTCTTGCCCTGCTGTCAAAACTGTTTTACCAAACCTTGTCTTAGATTCCAGGAGCCAAGCCAATCTGGCATGTGTAGCCTAAGGGAGGAAGTCAAAGCCAAACAGGCTCTCCCGACAATTTAATCTTAAAACATACAGACTTACGTAGCTGCCAAAACTGCTTTACCAAAACTTGCCTTAGAAACCAGGAACCCTGTTAATCTAGCATTTGCAGCCTAGGGGAGCAAGACAAAGCCAAATAGTCTCACCCGACTATTAAATTTTAAAACATATAGCCCCATCTGGCCGCCAAAACTGATTTACCAAAACTTGTCTTAGATACCAGGAACCCTGTTATTCCAGCATTTGCATCCTAGGGGCGCAAGTCAAAGCCAAGCATGCTCACCCGACTATATAATCTTAAAGCATACAGCCTTACCTAGCTGTCAAAACTGTTTTACCAAAATTTGTCTTAGATTCCAGGAGCACCGCCAATCTGGCATGTGCAGCCTAGTGGAGCAAGTCAAAGCAAAATAGTCTCACCCGACTATTAAGTCTTAACACATTCAGCCTCACCTGGAACTCAAAATTGCCTTACCAAAACTTGTTTCAGATACCAGGAACCCTGTTAATCCAGCATTTGCATCCTAGGGGCGCAACTCAAAGCCAAACAGGCTCAACCGACTATTTAATCTAAAAACATACAGTCTTGCCCAGCTGTCAAAACTGTTTTACCAAACCTTGTCTTAGATTGCAGGAGCCAAGCCAATCTGGCATGTGGAGCGTAAGGGAGCAAGTCAAAGCCAAACAGGCTCACCCGACAATTTAATCTTAAAACATACAGACTTACGTAGTTGCCAAAGCTGCTTTACCAAAACTTGTCTCAGATACCAGGAACCCTGTTAATGCAGCATTTGCATCCTAGGGGCGCAAGTCAAAGCCAAACAGGCTCTCCCGACTATTCAATCTTAAAACATATAGCACCATCTGGCCGCCAAAAATGATTTACCAAAACTTGTCTTAGATACCAGGAACCCTGTTATTCCAGCATTTGCATCCTAGGGGCGCAAGTCAAAGCCCAACAAGCGTCCCCGGCTATTTAAACTCAAAGCATACAGCCTTACCTAGCTGTCAAAACTGTTTTACCAAAACTTGTCTTAGACTCCAGGAGCCCCGCCAATCTGGCATGTGGAGCCTAGGGGAGCAAGTCAAAGCTAAACAGGCTCACCCGACAGTTTAATCTTAAAACATACAGACTTACGTAGCTGCCAAAACTGCTTTACCAAAACTTGCCTTAGAAACCAGGAGCCCTGTTAAGCTAGCATTTGCAGCCTATGGGAGCAAGTCAAAGCAAAATAGTCTCGCCCAACTATTAAGTCTTAACACATTCAGCCTCACCTGGTACTCAAAATTGCCTTACCAAAACTTGTTTCAGATACCAGGAACCCTGTTAATCCAGCATTTGCATCCTAGGGGCGCAACTCAAAGCCAAACAGGCTCAACCGACTATTTAATCTTAAAACATACAGTCTTGCCCTGCTGTCAAAACTGTTTTACCAAACCTTGTCTTAGATTCCAGGAGCCAAGCCAATCTGGCATGTGTAGCCTAAGGGAGTAAGTCAAAGCCAAACAGGCTCACCCGACAATTTAATCTTACAACATACAGACTTACGTAGTTGCCAAAGCTGCTTTACCAAAACTTGTCTCAGATACCAGGAACCCTGTTAATGCAGCATTTGCATCCTAGGGGCGCAAGTCAAAGTCAAACAGGCTCTCCAGACTATTAAATCTTAAAACATATAGCCCCATCTGGCCGCCAAAAATGATTTACCAAAACTTGTCTTAGATGCCAGGAACCCTGTTAATCCAGCATTTGCATCCTACGGGCGCAACTCAAAGCCAAACAGGCTCAACCGACTATTTAATCTTAAAACATACAGTCTTGCCCAGCTGTCAAAACTGTTTACCAAACCTTGTCTTAGATTCCAGGAGCCAAGCCAATCTGGCATGTGGAGCCTAAGGGAGCAAGTCAAAGCCAAACAGGCTCGCCGAATATTTAATCCTAAAACATATAGCCCCATCTTGCCGCCAAAACTGATTTACCAAAACTTATCTTAGTTACCAGGAACCCTGTTAATCTAGCATTTTGCAGCTTAGGGGAGCAAGACAAAGCCAAATAGTCTCACCCGACTATTAAATTTTAAAACATATAGCCCCATCTGGCCGCCAAAACTGATTTACCAAAACTTGTCTTAGATACCAGGAACCCTGTTATTCCAGCATTTGCATCCTAGGGGCGCAAGTCAAAGCCCAACAAGCGTCCCCGGCTATTTAAACTCAAAGCATACAGCCTTACCTAGCTGTGAAAACTGTTTTACCAAAACTTGTCTTAGATTCCAGGAGCCCCGCCAATCTGGCATGTGGAGCCTAGGGGAGCAAGTCAAAGCCAAACAGGCTCACCCGACAGTTTAATCTTAAAACATACAGATTTACGTAGTTGCCAAAGCTGCTTTACCAAAACTTGTCTCAGATACCAGGAACCCTGTTAATGCAGCATTTGCATCCTAGGGGCGCAAGTCAAAGCCAAACACGCTCACCCGACTATTTAATCTTAAAGCATACAGCCTTACCTAGCTGTCAAAACTGTTTTACCAAAACTTGTCTTAGATTCCAGGAGCACCGCCAATCTGGCATGTGCAGCCTAGTGGAGCAAGTCAAAGCCAAACAGGCTCGCCGACTATTTAATCCTAAAACACATAGCCCCATCTTGCCGCCAAAACTGATTTACCAAAACTTGTCTCAGATTCCAGGAACCCTGTTAATCCAGCATTTGTATCCTAGGGGAGCAAGTCAAAGTCAAACAGACTCACCCGACTATTTAAACTTAAAACATACAGACTAACGTAGCTGTTAAAACTGTTTTACCAAACCTTTTTTTAGAATCCAGGAGCCCCGCCAATCTGGCAAGTGGAGCCTAGGGGAGCAAGTCAAAGCCAAGCTGGCTCACCTGACAATTTAATCTTAAAACATACAGACTTACGTAGCTGCCAAAACTGCTTTACTAAAACTTGCCTTAGAAACCAGGAGCCCTGTTAATCTAGCATTTGCAGCCTATGGGAGCAAGTCAAAGCAAAATAGTCTCACCCGACTATTAAGTCTTAACACATTCAGCCTCACCTGGTACTCAAAATTGCCTTACCAAAACTTGTTTCAGATACCAGGAACCCTGTTAATCCAGCATTTGCATCCTAGGGGCGCAAGTCAAAGCCAAACAGGCTAGACCGACTATTTAATCTTAAAACATAGAGTCTTGCCCAGCTGTCAAAACTGTTTTACCAAACCTTGTCTTAGATTCCAGGATCCAAGCCAATCTGGCATGTGGAGCCTACGGGAGCAAGTCAAAGCCAAACAGGCTCATCCGATAATTTAATCTTAAAACATACAGACTTACGTAGTTGCCAAAGCTGCTTTACCAAAACTTGTCTCAGATACCAGGAACCCTGTTAATGCAGCATTTGTATCCTAGGGGCGCAAGTCAAAGCCAAACAGGCTCGCCCGACTATTAAATCTTGAAACATATAGCCCCATCACCTCACCTGGAACTCAAAATTGCCGTACCAAAACTTGTTTCAGATACCAGGAACCCTGTTAATCCAGCATTTTCATCCTAGGGGCGCGACTCAAAGCCAAACAGGCTCAACCGACTATTTAATCTTAAAACATACAGCCTTGCCCAGCTGTCAAAACTGTTTTACCAAACCTTGTCTTAGATTCCAGGAGCCAAGCCAATCTGGCATGTGGAGCCTAAGGGACAAGTCAAAGCCAAACAGGCTCACCCGACAATTAAATCTTAAAACATACAGACTTACGTAGTTGCCAAAACTGCTTTACCAAAACTTGTCTCAGATACCAGGAACCCTGTTAATGCAGCATTTGCATCCTAGGGGCGCAAGTCAAAGCCAAACAGGCTCTCCCGACTACTAAATCTTAAAACATATAGCCCCATCTGGCCGCCAAAAATGATTTACCAAAACTTGTCTTAGATACCATGAACCCTGTTATTCCAGCATTTGCATCCTAGGGGCGCAAGTCAAAGCCAAACACGCTCACCCGACTATTTAATCTTAAAGCATACAGCCTTACCTAGCTGTCAAAACTGTTTTACCAAAACTTGTCTTAGATTCCAGGAGCCCCGCCAATCTGGCATGTGGAGCCTAGGGGAGCAAGTCAAAGCCAAACAGGCTCACCCGACAATTTAATCTTAAAACATACAGACTTACGTAGCTGCCAAAACTGCTTTACCAAAACTTGCCTTAGAAACCAGGAGCCCTGTTAATCTAGCATTTGCAGCCTAGGGGAGCAAGTCAAAGCAAAATAGTCTCACCCGACTATTAAGTCTTAACACATTCAGCCTCACCTGGAACTCAAAATTGCCTTACCAAAACTTGTTTCAGATACCAGGAACCCTGTTAATCCAGCATTTGCATCCTAGGGGCGCAACTCAAAGCCAAACAGGCTCAACCGACTATTTAATCTTAAAGCATACAGCCTTACCTAGCTGTCAAAACTGATTTACCAAAACTTGTCTTAGATTCCAGGAGCCCCGCTAATCTGGCATGTGGATCCTAGGGGAGCAAGTCAAAGCCAAACAGGCTCACCCGACAATTTAATCTTAAAACATACAGACTTACGTAGCTGCCAAAACTGCTTTACGAAAACTTGCCTTAGAAACCAGGAGCCCTGTTAATCTAGCATTTGCAGCCTAGGGGAGCAAGTCAAAGCAAAATAGTCTCACCCGACTATTAAGTCTTAACACAATTAGCCTCACCTGGTACTCAAAATTGCCTTACCAAAACTTGTTTCAGATACCAGGAACCCTGTTAATCCAGCATTTGCATCCTAGGGGCGCAAGTCAAAGCCAAACAGGCTAGACCGACTATTTAATCTTAAAACATAGAGTCTTGCCCAGCTGTCAAAACTGTTTTACCAAACCTTGTCTTAGATTCCAGGATCCAAACCAATCTGGCATGTGGAGCCTACGGGAGCAACTCAAAGCCAAACAGGCTCACCCGATAAATTAATCTTAAAACATACAGACTTACGTAGTTGCCAAAGCTTCTTTACCAAAACTTGTCTCAGATACCAGGAACCCTATTAATGCAGCATTTGTATCCTAGGGGCGCAAGTCAAAGCCAAACAGGCTCGCCCGACTATTAAATCTTAAAACATATAGCCCCATCTGGCCGCCAAAATTGATTTACCAAAACTTGTCTTAGATACCAGGAACCCTGTTATTCCAGCATTTGCATCCTAGGGGCGCAAGTCAAAGCCAAACACGCTCACCCGACTATTTAATCTTAAAGCATACAGCCTTACCTAGCTGTCAAAACTGATTTACCAAAACTTGTCTTAGATTCCAGGAGCCCCGCTAATCTGGCATGTGGATCCTAGGGGAGCAAGTCAAAGCCAAACAGGCTCACCCGACAATTTAATCTTAAAACATACAGACTTACGTAGCTGCCAAAACTGCTTTACGAAAACTTGCCTTAGAAACCAGGAGCCCTGTTAATCTAGCATTTGCAGCCTAGGGGAGCAAGTCAAAGCAAAATAGTCTCACCCGACTATTAAGTCTTAACACATTCAGCCTCACCTGGAACTCAAAATTGCCTTACCAAAACTTGTTTCAGATACCAGGAACCCTGTTAATCCAGCATTTGCATCCTAGGGGCGCAACTCAAAGCCAAACAGGCTCAACCGACTATTTAATCTTAAAACATACAGTCTTGCCCAGCTGTCAAAACTGATTTACCAAAACTTGTCTTAGATTCCAGGAGCCCCGCTAATCTGGCATGTGGATCCTAGGGGAGCAAGTCAAAGCCAAGCTGGCTCACCTGACAATTTAATCTAAAAACATACAGACTTACGTAGCTGCCAAAACTGCTTTACCAAAACTTGACTTAGAAACCAGGAGCCCTGTTAATCTGGCATTTGCAGCCTATGGGAGCAAGTCAAAGCAAAATAGTCTCACCCGACTATTAAGTCTTAACACATTTAGCCTCACCTGGTACTCAAAATTGCCTTACCAAAACTTGTTTCAGATACCAGGAACCCTGTTAATCCAGCATTTGCATCCTAGGGGCGCGACTCAAAGCCAAACAGGCTCAACCGACTATTTAATCTTAAAACATACAGCCTTGCCCAGCTGTCAAAACTGTTTTACCAAACCTTGTCTTAGATTCCAGGAGCCAAGCCAATCTGGCATGTGGAGCCTAAGGGAGCAAGTCAAAGCCAAACAGGCTCACCCGACAATTAAATCTTAAAACATACAGACTTACGTAGTTGCCAAAGCTGCTTTACCAAAACTTGTCTCAGATACCAGGAACCCTGTTAATGCAGCATTTGCATCCTAGGGGCGCAAGTCAAAGCCAAACAGGCTCTCCCGACTACTAAATCTTAAAACATATAGCCCCATCTGGCCGCCAAAAATGATTTACCAAAACTTGTCTTAGATACCATGAACCCTGTTATTCCAGCATTTGCATCCTAGGGGCGCAAGTCAAAGCCAAACACGCTCACCCGACTATTTAATCTTAAAGCATACAGCCTTACCTAGCTGTCAAAACTGTTTTACCAAAACTTGTCTTAGATTCCAGGAGCCCCGCCAATCTGGCATGTGGAGCCTAGGGGAGCAAGTCAAAGCCAAACAGGCTCACCCGACAATTTAATCTTAAAACATACAGATTTACGTAGCTGCCAAAACTGCTTTACCAAAACTTGCCTTAGAAACCAGGAGCCCTGTTAATCTAGCATTTGCAGCCTAGGGGAGCAAGTCAAAGCAAAATAGTCTTACCCGACTATTAAGTCTTAACACATTCAGCCTCACCTGGAACTCAAAATTGCCTTACCAAAACTTGTTTCAGATACCAGGAACCCTGTTAATCCAGCATTTGCATCCTAGGGGCGCAACTCAAAGCCAAACAGGCTCAACCGACTATTTAATCTTAAAACATACAGTCTTGCCCAGCTGTCAAAACTGTTTTACCAAACCTTGTCTTAGATTCCAGGAGCCCCGCCAATCTGGCATGTGGAGCCTAGGGGAGCAAGTCAAAGCCAAGCACGCTCACCCGACTATTTAATCTTAAAGCATACAGCCTTACCTAGCTGTCAAAACTGTCTTACCAAAATTTGTCTTAGATTCCAGGAGCACCGCCAATCTGGCATGTGCAGCCTAGTGGAGCAAGTCAAAGCCAAACAGGCTCATCCGACTATTAAGTCTTAAAACATTCAGCCTCACCGAGAACTCAAAATTGCCATACCAAAACTTGTTTCAGATACCAGGAACAATGTTAATCCAGCATTTGCATCCTAAGGGCGCAAGTCACGGCCAAATAGGCTCAACCGACTATTTAATCTTAAAACATACAGTCTTGCCCAGCTGCCAAAACTGTTTTACCAAACCTTGTCTTAGATTCCAGGAGCCCCGCCAATCTGGCATGTGGAGCCTAGGGGAGCAAGTCAAAACCAAACAGGCTCACCCGAGAATTTAATCTTAAAACATACAGCCCCATCTGGCTGCCAAAACTGCTTTACCAAAACTTGCCTTAGAAACCAGGAGCCCTGTTAATCTAGCATTTGCAGCCTAGGGGAGCAAGTCAAAGCAAAATAGTCTCACCCGACTATTAAGTCTGAACACATTCAGCCTCACCTGGAACTCAGAATTGCCTTACCAAAACTTGTCTCAGATTCCAGGAACCCTGGTTATCCAGCATTTGCATCCTAGGGGCGCAAGTCAAAGCCAAACAGGCTTTCCCGACAATTTAATCTTAAAACATACAGACTTACGTAGGTGCCAAAACTGCTTTACCAAAACTTGCCTTAGAAACCAGGAGCCCTGTTAATCTAGCATTTGCAGCCTAGGGGAGCAAGTCAAAGCAAACTAGTCTCACCCGACTATTAAGTCTTAACACATTCAGCCTCACCTGGAACTCAGAATTGCCTTACCAAAACTTGTCTCAGATTCCAGGAACCCTGGTTATCCAGCATTTGCATCCTAGGGGCGCAAGTCAAAGCCAAACAGGCTCTCCCGACAATTTAATCTTAAAACATACAGACTTACGTAGGTGCCAAAACTGCTTTACCAAAACTTGCCTTAGAAACCAGGATCCCTGTTAATCTAGCATTTGCAGCCTAGGGGAGCAAGTCAATGCAAAATAGTCTCACCCGACTATTAAGTCTTAACACATTCAGCCTCACCTGGAACTCAAAATTGCCATACCAAAACTTGTTTCAGATACCAGGAACCCTGTTAATCCAGCATTTGCATCCTAGGGGCGCAACTCAAAGCCAAACAGGCTCAACCGACTATTTAATCTTAAAACATACAGTCTTGCCCAGCTGTCAAAACTGTTTTACCAAACCTTGTCTTAGATTCCAGGAGCCAAGCTAATCTGGCATGTGGAGCCTAAGGGAGCAAGTCAAAGCCAAACAGGCTCACCCGACAATTTAATCTTAAAACATACAGACTTACGTAGCTGCCAAAGCTGTTTTCCAAAACTTACCTTAGAAACCAGGAGCCCTGTTAATCTAGCATTTGCAGCCTAGGGGAGCAAGTCAAAGCAAAATACTCTCACCCGACTATTAAGTCTGAACACATTCAGCCTCACCTGGAACTCAGAATTGCCTTACCAAAACTTGTCTCAGATTCCAGGAACCCTGGTTATCCAGCATTTGCATCCTAGGGGCGCAAGTCAAAGCCAAACAGGCTCTCCCGACAATTTAATCTTAAAACATACAGACTTACGTAGGTGCCAAAACTGCTTTACCAAAACTTGCCTTAGAAACCAGGAGCCCTGTTAATCTAGCATTTGCAGCCTAGGGGAGCAAGTCAATGCAAAATAGTCTCACCCGACTATTAAGTCTTAACACATTCAGCCTCACCTGGAACTCAAAATTGCCATACCAAAACTTGTTTCAGATACCAGGAACCCTGTTAATCCAGCATTTGCATCCTAGGGGCGCAACTCAAAGCCAAACAGGCTCAACCGACTATTTAATCTTAAAACATACAGTCTTGCCCAGCTGTCAAAACTGTTTTACCAAACCTTGTCTTAGATTCCAGGAGCCAAGCTAATCTGGCATGTGGAGCCTAAGGGAGCAAGTCAAAGCCAAACAGGCTCACCCGACAATTTAATCTTAAAACATACAGACTTACGTAGCTGTCAAAGCTGTTTTCCAAAACTTACCTTAGAAACCAGGAGCCCTGTTAATCTAGCATTTGCAGCCTAGGGGAGCAAGTCAAAGCAAAATACTCTCACCCGACTATTAAGTCTGAACACATTCAGCCTCACCTGGAACTCAGAATTGCCTTACCAAAACTTGTCTCAGATTCCAGGAACCCTGGTTATCCATCATTTGCATCCTAGGGGCGCAAGTCAAAGCCAAACAGGCTCTCCCGACAATTTAATCTTAAAACATACAGACTTACGTAGTTGCCAAAACTGCTTTACCAAAACTTTCCTTAGAAACCAGGAGCCCTGTTAATCTAGCATTTGCAGCCTAGGGGAGCACGTCAAATCAAAATAGTCTCACCCGACTATTAAGTCTTAACACATTCAGCCTCACCTGGAACTCAAAATTGCCTTACCAAAACTTGTTTCAGATATCAGGAACCCTGTTAATCCAGCATTTGCATCCTAGGGGCGCAACTCAAAGCCAAACAGGCTCAACCGACTATTTAATCTTAAAACATACAGTCTTGCCCTGCTGTCAAAACTGTTTTACCAAACCTTGTCTTAGATTCCAGGAGCCCCGCCAATCTGGCATGTGGAGCCTAGGGGAGCAAGTCAAAGCCAAACAGGCTCACCCGACAATTTAATCTTAAAACATACAGATTTACGTAGTTGCCAAAGCTGCTTTACCAAAACTTGTCTCAGATACCAGGAACCCTGTTAATCCAGCATTTGCATCCTAGGGGCGCAAGTCAATGCCAAACAGGCTCTCCCGACTATTAAATCTTAAAACATATAGCACCATCTGGCCGCCAAAAATGATTTACCAAAACTTGTCTTAGATACCAGGAACCCTGTTATTCCAGCATTTGCATCCTAGGGGCGCAAGTCAAAGCCAAGCACGCTCACCAGACTATTTAATCTTAAAGCATACAGCCTTACCTAGCTGTCAAAACTGTTTTACCAAAATTTGTCTTAGATTCCAGGAGCACCGCCAATCTGGCATGTGCAGCCTAGTGGAGCAAGTCAAAGCCAAACTGGCTCATCCGACTATTAAGTCTTAAAACATTCAGCCTCACCGAGAACTCAAAATTGCCATACCAAAACTTGTTTCAGATACCAGGAACAATGTTAATCCAGCATTTGCATCCTAAGGGCGCAAGTCAAGGCCAAATAGGCTCAACCGACTATTTAATCTTAAAACATACAGTCTTGCCCAGCTGCCAAAACTGTTTTTCCAAACCTTGTCTTAGATTCCAGGAGCCCCGCCAATCTGGCATGTGGAGCCTAGGGGAGCAAGTCAAAACCAAACAGGCTCACCCGAGAATTTAATCTTAAAACATACAGCCCCATCTGGCTGCCAAAACTGCTTTACCAAAACTTGCCTTAGAAACCAGGAGCCCTGTTAATCTAGCATTTGCAGCCTAGGGGAGCAAGTCAAAGCAAAATAGTCTACCCGACTATTAAGTCTGAACACATTCAGCCTCACCTAGAACTCAGAATTGCCTTACCAAAACTTGTCTCAGATTCCAGGAACCCTGGTTATCCAGCATTTGCATCCTAGGGGCGCAAGTCAAAGCCAAACAGGCTCTCCCGACAATTTAATCTTAAAACATACAGACTTACGTAGCTGCCAAAACTGCTTTACCAAAACTTGCCTTAGAAACCAGGAGCCAAGCTAATCTGGCATGTGGAGCCTAAGGGAGCAAGTCAAAGCCAAACAGGCTCACCCGACAATTTAATATTAAAACATACAGACTTACGTAGTTGCCAAAGCTGTTTTTCAAAACTTACCTTAGAAACCAGGAGCCCTGTTAATCTAGCATTTGCAGCCTAGGGTAGCAAGTCAAAGCAAAATAGTCTCACCCGACTATTAAGTCTTAACACATTCAGCCTCACCTGGAACTCAAAATTGCCTTACCAAAACTTGTTTCAGATACCAGGAACCCTGTTAATCCAGCATTTGCATCCTAGGGGCGCAACTCAAAGCCAAACAGGCTCAACCGACTATTTAATCTTAAAACATACAGTCTTGCCCAGCTGTCAAAACTGTTTTACCAAACCTTGTCTTAGATTCCAGGAGCCCTGCTAATCTGGCATGTGGTGCCTAAGGGAGCAAGTCAAAGCCAAACAGGCTCAACCGACTATTTAATCTTAAAACATACAGTCTTGCCCTGCTGTCAAAACTGTTTTACCAAACCTTGTCTTAGATTCCAGGAGCCCCGCCAATCTGGCATGTGGAGCCTAGGGGAGCAAGTCAAAGCCAAACAGGCTCACCCGACAATTTAATCTTAAAACATACAGATTTACGTAGTTGCCAAAGCTGCTTTACCAAAACTTGTCTCAGATACCAGGAACCCTGTTAATGCAGCATTTGCATCCTAGGGGCGCAAGTCAAAGCCAAACAGGCTCTCCCGACTATTAAATCTTAAAACATATAGCACCATCTGGCCGCCAAAAATGATTTACCAAAACTTGTCTTAGATACCAGGAACCCTGTTATTCCAGCATTTGCATCCTAGGGGCGCAAGAAAGCCCAACAAGCGTCCCCGGCTAATTAAACTTAAAGCATACAGCCTTACCTAGCTGTCAAAACTGTTTTACCAAAACTTGTCTTAGATTCCAGGAGCCCCGCCAATCTGGCATGTGGAGCCTAGGGGAGCAAGTCAAAGCCAAACAGGCTCACCCGACAGTTTAATCTTAAAACATACAGACTTACGTAGCTGCCAAAACTGCTTTACCAAAACTTGCCTTAGAAACCAGGAGCCCTGTTAAGCTAGCATTTGCAGCCTATGGGAGCAAGTCAAAGCAAAATAGTCTCGCCCAACTATTAAGTCTTAACACATTCAGCCTCACCTGGTACTCGAAATTGCCTTACCAAAACTTGTTTCAGATACCAGGAACCCTGTTAATCCAGCATTTGCATCCTAGGGGCGCAACTCAAAGCCAAACAGGCTCAACCGACTATTTAATCTTAAAACATACAGTCTTGCCCTGCTGTTAAAACTGTTTTACCAAACCTTGTCTTAGATTCCAGGAGCCAAGCCAATCTGGCATGTGGAGCCTAAGGGAGCAAGTCAAAGCCAAACAGGCTCACCCGACAATTTAATCTTAAAACATACAGACTTACGTAGTTGCCAAAGCTGCTTTACCAAAACTTGTCTCAGATACCAGGAACCCTGTTAATGCAGCATTTGCATCCTAGGGGCGCAAGTCAAAGCCAAACAGGCTCTCCCGACTATTAAATCTTAAAACATATAGCCCCATCTGGCCGCCAAAAATGATTTACCAAAACTTGTCTTAGATGCCAGGAACCCTGTTAATCCAGCATTTGCATCCTAGGGGCGCAACTCAAAGCCAAACACGCTCAACCGACTATTTAATCTTAAAACATACAGTCTTGCCCAGCTGTCAAAACTGTTTTACCAAACCTTGTCTTAGATTCCAGGAGCCAAGCCAATCTGGCATGTGGATCCTAAGGGAGCAAGTCAAAGCCAAACAGGCTCATCCGACAATTTAATCTTAAAACATACAGACTTACGTAGTTGCCAGAGCTGCTTTACCAAAACTTGTCTCAGATACCAGGAACCCTGTTAATGCAGCATTTGCATCCTAGGGGCGCAAGTCAAAGCCAAACAGGCTCTCCCGACTATTAAATCTTAAAACATATAGCCCCATCGGGCCGCCAAAAATGATTTACCAAAACTTGTCTTAGATGCCAGGAATCGTGTTATTCCAGCATTTTCATCCTAGGGGCGCAAGTCAAAGCCAAACACGCTCACCCGACTATTTAATCTTAAAGCATACAGCCTCACCTAGCTGTCAAAACTGTTTTACCAAAACTTGTCTTAGATTCCAGGAGCACCGCCAATCTGGCATGTGCAGCCTAGTGGAGCAAGTCAAAGCCAAACAGGCTCGCCGACTATTTAATCCTAAAACATATAGCCCCAACTTGCCGCCAAAACTGATTTACCAAAACTTATCTCAGTTACCAGGAACCCTGTTAATCTAGCATTTTGCAGCTTAGGGGAGCAAGACAAAGCCAAATAGTCTCACCCGACTATTAAATTTTAAAACATATAGCCCCATCTGGCCGCCAAAACTGATTTACCAAAACTTGTCTCAGGTTCCAGGAGCCCTGTTAATCCAGCATTTGTATCCTAGGGGAGCAAGTCAAAGTCAAACAGACTCACCCGACTATTTAAACTTAAAACATACAGACTAACGTAGCTGTTAAAACTGTTTTACCAAACCTTTTTTAGATTCCAGGAGCCCCGCCAATCTGGCAAGTGGAGCCTAGGGGAGCAAGTCAAAGCCAAACTGGCTCACCTGACAATTTAATCTTAAAACATACAGACTTACGTAGCTGCCAAAACTGCTTTACCAAAACTTGCCTTAGAAACCATTAGCCCTGTTAATCTAGCGTTTGCAGCCTATGGGAGCAAGTCAAAGCAAAATAGTCTCACCCGACTATTAACTCTTAACACATTCAGCCTCACCTGGTACTCAAAATTGCCTTACGAAAACTTGTTTCAGATACCAGGAACCCTGTTAATCCAGCATTTGCATCCTAGGGGCGCAACTCAAAGCCAAACAGGCTAGACCGACTATTTAATCTTAAAACATACAGTCTTGCCCAGCTGTCAAAACTGTTTTACCAAACCTTGTCTTAGATTCCAGGATCCAAGCCAATCTGGCATGTGGAGCCTAAGGGAGCAAGTCAAAGCCAAACAGGCTCACCCGACAATTTAATCTTAAAACATACAGACTTACGTAGTTGCCAAAGCTGCTTTACCAAAACTTGTCTCAGATACCAGGAACCCTGTTAATGCAGCATTTGCTTCCTAGCGGCGCAAGTCAAAGCCAAACAGGCTCTCCCGACTATTAAATCTTAAAACATATAGCCCCATCTGGCCGCCAAAAATGATTTACCAAAACTTGTCTTAGATGCCATGAACCCTGTTATTCCAGCATTTTCATCCTAGGGGCGCAAGTCAAAGCCAAACACGCTCACCCGACTATTTAATCTTAAAGCATACAGCCTTACCTAGCTGTCAAAACTGTTTTACCAAAACTTGTCTTAGATTCCAGGAGCCCCGCCAATCTGGCATGTGGAGCCTAGGGGAGCAAGTCAAAGCCAAACGGGCTCGCCGACTATTTAATCCTAAAACATATAGCCCCATCTTGCCGCCAAAACTGATTTACCAAAACTTGTCTCAGATTCCAGGAACCCTGTTAATCCAGCATTTGTATCCTAGGGGAGCAAGTCAAAGTCAAACAGACTCACCCGACTATTTAAACTTAAAACATACAGACTTACGTAGCTGTTAAAACTGTTTTACCAAAACCTTTTTTAGATTCCAGGAGCCCCGCCAATCTGACATGTGCCGCCTAGGGGAGAAAGTCAGAGCCAAACAGGCTCACCTGACAATTTAATCTTAAAACATACAGACTTACGTAGCTGCCAAAACTGCTTTACCAAAACTTGCCTTAGAAACCAGGAGCCCTGTTAATCTAGCATTTGCAGCCTATGGGAGCAAGTCAAAGCAAAATCTCACCCTACTATTAAGTCTTAACACATTCAGCCTCACCTGGTACTCAAAATTGTCTTACCAAAACTTGTCTCAGATATCAGGAACCCTGTTAATCCAGCATTTGCATCCTAGGGGCGCAACTCAAAGCCAAACAGGCTAGACCGACTATTTAATCTTAAAACATACAGTCTTGGCCAGCTGTCAAAACTGTTTTACCAAACCTTGTCTTAGATTCCAGGATCCAATCCAATCTGGCATGTGGAGCCTAAGGGAGCAAGTCAAAGCGAAACAGGCTCACCCGACAATTTAATCTGAAAACATACAGACTTACGTACTTGCCAAAGCTGCTTTACCAAAACTTGTCTCAGATACCAGGAACCCTGTTAATGCAGCATTTGCATCCTAGGGGCGCAAGTCAAAGCCAAACAGGCTCTCCCGACTATTAAATCTTAAAACATATAGCCCCATCTGGCCGCCAAAAATGATTTACCAAACCTTGTCTTAGATACCAGGAACCCTGTTATTCCAGCATTTGCATACTAGGGGCGCAAGTCAAAGCCAAACACGCTCAATCTTGAAGCATACAGCCTTACCCAGCTGCCAAAACTGTTTTACCAAACCATGTCTTAGATTCCAGGAGCCCGGCCAATCTGGCATGTGGAGCCTAGGGGAGCAAGTCAAAACCAATCAGGCTCACCCGAGAATTTAATCTTGAAACATACAGCCCCATCTGGCTGCCAAAACTGATTTACCAAAACTTGCCTTAGAAACCAGGCGCCCTGTTAATCTAGCATTTGCAGTCTAGGGGAGCAAGTCAAAGTAAAATAGTCTCATCCGACTATTAAGTCTGAACACATTCAGCCTCACCTGGAACTCAGAATTGCCTTACCAAAACTTGTCTCAGATTCCAGGAACCCTGGTTATCCAGCATTTGCATCCTAGGGGAGCAAGTCAAAGCCAAACAGGCTCTCCCGACTATTAAATCTTAAAGCAAACAGCCTTACCTAGCTGTCAAAACTGTTTTACCAAACCATGTCTTAGATTCCAGGAGCCCGGCCAATCTGGCATGTGGAGCCTAGGGGAGCAAGTCAAAACCAAACAGGCTCACCCGAGAATTTAATCTTAAAAAATATAGCCCCATCTGGCCGCCAAAACTGATTTACCAAAACTTGTCTTAGATACCAGGAACCCTGTTATTCCAGCATTTGCATACTAGGGGCGCAACTCAAAGCCAAACAGGCTCAACCGACTATTTAATCTTAAAACATACAGTCTTGCCCAGCTGTCAAAACTGTTTTACCAAACCTTGTCTTAGATTCCAGGAGCCCCGCCAATCTGGCATGTGCAGCCTAGGGGAGCAAGTCAAAGCCAAACAGGATCATCCGACTATTTAATCCTAAAACATATAGCCCCATCTGGCCGCAAAAACTGATTTACCAAAACTTATCTCAGTTACCAGGAACCCTGTTAATCTAGCATTTTGCAGCTTAGAGGAGCAAGACAAAGCCAAATAGTCTCACCCGACTATTAAGTCTTAAAACATACAGCCTCACCTGGAAGTCAAAATTGCTTTACCGAAACTTGTCTCAGATGCCAGGAACCCTGTTACCCCAGCATTTGCATCCTAGGGGAGCAAGTCAAAGCCAAACAGGCTCACCCAACTATTTAACCTTCAAACATGTAGCCTGACCTAGCTGTCAAAACTGTTTTACCAAACCTTGTCTCAGATACCAGGAGCCCTGCCAATCTGGCATGTACAGCCTAGGGGAGCAAGTCAAAGCCAACCAGGCTCATCCGACTATTTAATCTTAAAGCATACAGCCTTACCTAGCTGTCAAAACTGTTTTACCAAAACTTGTCTTAGATTCCAGGAGCCCCGCCAATCTGGCATGTGGAGCCTAGGGGAGCAAGTCAAAGCCAAACGGGCTCGCCGACTATTTAATCCTAAAACATATAGCCCCATCTTGCCGCCAAAACTGATTTACCAAAACTTGCCTTAGAAACCAGGCGCCCTGTTAATCTAGCATTTGCAGCCTAGGGGAGCAAGTCAAAGTAAAATAGTCTCATCCGACTATTAAGTCTGAACACATTCAGCCTCACCTGGAACTCAGAATTGCCTTACCAAAACTTGACTCAGATTCCAGGAACCCTGGTTATCCAGCATTTGCATCCTAGGGGCGCAAGTCAAAGCCAAACAGGCTCACCCGACTATTAAATCTTAAAACATATAGCCCCATCTGGCCGCCAAAACTGATTTACCAAAACTTGTCTTAGATACCAGAAACCCTGTTATTCCAGCATTTGCATCATAGGGGCGCAAGTCAAAGCCAAATACGCTCTTCCGACTATTTAATTTTAAAGCATACAACCTTACCCAGCTGTCAAAACTGTTTTACCAAAACTTGTCTTAGATTCCAGGAGCCCCGCCAATCTGGCATGTACAGCCTAGGGGAGCAAGTCAAAGCCAACCAGGCTCATCCGACTATTTAATCCTAAAACATATAGATCCATCTGGCCGCCAAAACTGATTTACCAAATCTTGTTTCAGATACCAGGAACCTTGTTAATCCAGCATTTGCATCCTAGGGGCGCAACTCAAAGCCAAACAGGCTCAACCGACTATTTAATCTTAAAACATACAGTCTTGCCCAGCTGTCAAAACTGTTTTACCAAACCTTGTCTTAGATTCCAGGAGCCCCGCCAATCTGCCATGTGGAGCCTAAGGGAGCAAGTCAAAGCCAAACAGGCTCACCCGACAATTTAATCTTAAAACATACAGACCTACGTAGTTGCCAAAGCTGCTTTACCAAAACTTGTCTCAGATACCAGGAACCCTGTTAATGCAGCATTTGCTTCCTAGCGGCGCAAGTCAAAGCCAAACAGGCTCTCCCGACTATTAAATCTTAAAACATATAGCCCCATCTGGCCGCCAAAAATGATTTACCAAAACTTGTCTTAGATGCCATGAACCCTGTTATTCCAGCATTTTCATCCAAGGGGCGCAAGTCAAAGCCAAACACGCTCACCCGACTATTTAATCTTAAAGCATACAGCCTTACCTAGCTGTCAAAACTGTTTTACCAAAACTTGTCTTAGATTCCAGGAGCCCCGCCAATCTGGCATGTGGAGCCTAGGGGAGCAAGTCAAAGCCAAACGGGCTCGCCGACTATTTAATCCTAAAACATATAGCCCCATCTTGCCGCCAAAGCTGATTTACCAAAACTTGTCTCAGATTCCAGGAACCCTGTTAATCCAGCATTTGTATCCTAGGGGAGCAAGTCAAAGTCAAACAGACTCACCCGACTATTTAAACTTAAAACATACAGACTTACGTAGCTGTTAAAACTGTTTTACCAAAATCTTTTTTAGATTCCAGGAGCCCCGCCAATCTGACATGTGCCGCCTAGGGGAGAAAGTCAGAGCCAAACAGGCTCACCTGACAATTTAATCTTAAAACATACAGACTTACGTAGCTGCCAAAACTGCTTTACCAAAACTTGCCTTAGAAACCAGGAGCCCTGTTAATCTAGCATTTGCAGCCTATGGGAGCAAGTCAAAGCAAAATCTCACCCTACTATTAAGTCTTAACACATTCAGCCTCACCTGGTACTCAAAATTGTCTTACCAAAACTTGTCTCAGATATCAGGAACCCTGTTAATCCAGCATTTGCATCCTAGGGGCGCAACTCAAAGCCAAACAGGCTAGACCGACTATTTAATCTTAAAACATACAGTCTTGGCCAGCTGTCAAAACTGTTTTACCAAACCTTGTCTTAGATTCCAGGATCCAATCCAATCTGGCATGTGGAGCCTAAGGGAGCAAGTCAAAGCGAAACAGGCTCACCCGACAATTTAATCTGAAAACATACAGACTTACGTACTTGCCAAAGCTGCTTTACCAAAACTTGTCTCAGATACCAGGAACCCTGTTAATGCAGCATTTGCATCCTAGGGGCGCAAGTCAAAGCCAAACAGGCTCTCCCGACTATTAAATCTTAAAACATATAGCCCCATCTGGCCGCCAAAAATGATTTACCAAACCTTGTCTTAGATACCAGGAACCCTGTTATTCCAGCATTTGCATACTAGGGGCGCAAGTCAAAGCCAAACACGCTCAATCTTGAAGCATACAGCCTTACCCAGCTGCCAAAACTGTTTTACCAAACCATGTCTTAGATTCCAGGAGCCCGGCCAATCTGGCATGTGGAGCCTAGGGGAGCAAGTCAAAACCAATCAGGCTCACCCGAGAATTTAATCTTGAAACATACAGCCCCATCTGGCTGCCAAAACTGATTTACCAAAACTTGCCTTAGAAACCAGGCGCCCTGTTAATCTAGCATTTGCAGTCTAGGGGAGCAAGTCAAAGTAAAATAGTCTCATCCGACTATTAAGTCTGAACACATTCAGCCTCACCTGGAACTCAGAATTGCCTTACCAAAACTTGTCTCAGATTCCAGGAACCCTGGTTATCCAGCATTTGCATCCTAGGGGAGCAAGTCAAAGCCAAACAGGCTCTCCCGACTATTAAATCTTAAAGCAAACAGCCTTACCTAGCTGTCAAAACTGTTTTACCAAACCATGTCTTAGATTCCAGGAGCCCGGCCAATCTGGCATGTGGAGCCTAGGGGAGCAAGTCAAAACCAAACAGGCTCACCCGAGAATTTAATCTTAAAACATATAGCCCCATCTGGCCGCCAAAACTGATTTACCAAAACTTGTCTTAGATACCAGGAACCCTGTTATTCCAGCATTTGCATACTAGGGGCGCAACTCAAAGCCAAACAGGCTCAACCGACTATTTAATCTTAAAACATACAGTCTTGCCCAGCTGTCAAAACTGTTTTACCAAACCTTGTCTTAGATTCCAGGAGCCCCGCCAATCTGGCATGTGCAGCCTAGGGGAGCAAGTCAAAGCCAAACAGGATCATCCGACTATTTAATCCTAAAACATATAGCCCCATCTGGCCGCAAAAACTGATTTACCAAAACTTATCTCAGTTACCAGGAACCCTGTTAATCTAGCATTTTGCAGCTTAGAGGAGCAAGACAAAGCCAAATAGTCTCACCCGACTATTAAGTCTTCAAACATACAGCCTCACCTGGAAGTCAAAATTGCTTTACCGAAACTTGTCTCAGATGCCAGGAACCCTGTTACCCCAGCATTTGCATCCTAGGGGAGCAAGTCAAAGCCAAACAGGCTCACCCAACTATTTAACCTTCAAACATGTAGCCTGACCTAGCTGTCAAAACTGTTTTACCAAACCTTGTCTCAGATACCAGGAGCCCTGCCAATCTGGCATGTACAGCCTAGGAGAGCAAGTCAAAGCCAACCAGGCTCATCCGACTATTTAATCCTAAAACATATAGCCCCATCTGGCCGCCAAAACTGATTTACCAAATCTTGTTTCAGATACCAGGAACCCGGTTAATCCAGCATTTGCATCCTAGGGGCGCAAGTCAAAGCCAACCAGGCTCATCCGAATATTTAATCCTAAAACATATAGCCCCATCTGGCCGCCAAAACTGATTTACCAAAACTTGTTTCAGATAGCAGGAACCCTGTTAATCCAGCATTTGCATCCTAGGGGCGCAACTCAAAGCCAAACAGGCTCAACCGACTATTTAATCTTAAAACATACAGTCTTGCCCAGCTGTCAAAACTGTTTTACCAAACCTTGTCTTAGATTCCAGGAGGCCCGCCAATCTGCCATGTGGAGCCTAGAGGAGCAAGTCAAAGCCAAAACAGGCTCATCCGACTATTTAATCCTAAAACAAACAGCCTCCCCTGGAAGTCAAAATTGCTTCACCGAAACTTTTCTCAGATACAAGGATCTCTGTTAATCTAGCATTTGCAGCCTGGGATAGCAAGTCAAAGCCAAATAGTCTCACCCGACTATTAAATCTTAAAACATACAACCCCATCTGGCTGCAAAAACTGCTTTACCAAAACTTGTTTTTAGATACCAGGAACACTGTTAATCCAGCATTTGCATCCTAGGGGAGCAAGTCAAAGTCTAACAGACTCACCCGACTATTTAAACTTAAAACATACAGACTAACGTAGCTGTTAAAACTGTTTTACCAAACCTTTTTTTAGATTCCAGGAGCCCCGCCAATCTGGCAAGTGGAGCCTAGGGGAGCAAGTCAAAGCCAAACAGGCTCACCTGACAATTTAATCTTAAAACATACAGACTTACGTAGCTGCCAAAACTGCTTTACCAAAACTTGACTTAGAAACCAGGAGCCCTGTTAATCTAGCATTTGCAGCCTATGGGAGCAAGTCAAAGCAAAATAGTCTCACCCGACTATTAAGTCTTAACACATTCAGCCTCACCTGGTACTCAAAATTGCCTTACCAAAACTTGTTTCAGATACCACGAACCCTGTTAATCCAGCATTTGCATCCTAGGGGCGCAAGTCAAGGCCAAATAGGCTCAACCCACTATTTAATCTGAAAACATACAGTCTTGCCCAGCTGCCAAAACTGTTTTACCAAACCATGTCTTAGATTCCAGGAGCCCGGCCAATCTGGCATGTGGAGCCTAGGGGAGCAAGTCAAAACCAAACAGGCTCACCCGAGAATTTAATCTTAAAACATACAGCCCCATCTGGCTGCCAAAACTGCTTTACCAAAACTTGCCTTAGAAACCAGGAGCCCTGTTAATCTAGCATTTGCAGCCTAGGGGAGCAAGTCAAAGTAAAATAGTCTCATCCGACTATTAAGTCTGAACACATTCAGCCTCACCTGGAACTCAGAATTGCCTTACCAAAACTTGTTTCAGATTCCAGGAACCCTGGTTATCCAGCATTTGCATCCTAGGGGCGCAAATCAAGGCCAAATAGGCTCAACCGATTATTTAATCTGAAAACATACAGTCTTGCCCAGCTGCCAATACTGTTTTACCAAACCATGTCTTAGATTCCAGGAGCCCGGCCAATCTGGCATGTGGAGCCTAGGGGAGCAAGTCAAAACCAAACAGGCTCACCTGAGAATTTAATCTTAAAACATACAGCCCCATCTGGCTGCCAAAACTGATTTACCAAAACTTGCCTTAGAAACCAGGCGCCCTGTTAATCTAGCATTTGCAGCCTAGGGGAGCAAGTCAAAGTAAAATAGTCTCATCCGACTATTAAGTCTGAACACATTCAGCCTCACCTGGAACTCAGAATTGCCTTACCAAAACTTGACTCAGATTCCAGGAACCCTGGTTATCCAGCATTTGCATCCTAGGGGCGCAAGTCAAAGCCAAACAGGCTCACCCGACTATTAAATCTTAAAACATATAGCCCCATCTGGCCGCCAAAACTGATTTACCAAAACTTGTCTTAGATACCAGAAACCCTGTTATTCCAGCATTTGCATCATAGGGGCGCAAGTCAAAGCCAAATACGCTCTTCCGACTATTTAATCTTAAAGCATACAACCTTACCCAGCTGTCAAAACTGTTTTACCAAAACTTGTCTTAGATTCCAGGAGCCCCGCCAATCTGGCATGTACAGCCTAGGGGAGCAAGTCAAAGCCAACCAGGCTCATCCGACTATTTAATCCTAAAACATATAGATCCATCTGGCCGCCAAAACTGATTTACCAAATCTTGTTTCAGATACCAGGAACCTTGTTAATCCAGCATTTGCATCCTAGGGGCGCAACTCAAAGCCAAACAGGCTCAACCGACTATTTAATCTTAAAACATACAGTCTTGCCCAGCTGTCAAAACTGTTTTACCAAACCTTGTCTTAGATTCCAGGAGCCCCGCCAATCTGCCATGTGGAGCCTAGAGGAGCAAGTCAAAGCCAAAACAGGCTCACGACTATTTAATCCTAAAACAAACAGCCTCCCCTGGAAGTCAAAATTGCTTCACCGAAACTTTTCTCAGATACAAGGATCTCTGTTAATCTAGCATTTGCAGCCTGGGATAGCAAGTCAAAGCCAAATAGTCTCACCCGACTATTAAATCTTAAAATATACAACCCCATCTGGCCGCCAAAACTGCTTTACCAAAACTTGTGTCAGATACCAGGAACACTGTTAATGCAGCATTTGCATCCTAGGGGCGCAGTTCAAAGCCAAACAGGCTCATCCGACTATTAAATATTTAAACATATAGCCCCATCTGGCCGCAAAAACTGATTTACCAAAACTTATCTCAGATACCAGGAACCCTGTTATTCCAGCATTTGCATCCTAGGGGCGCAAGTCAAGGCCAAACACACTCACTTGACTTTTTAATCTTAAGACAATCTGGCAGTGCAGCCTAGGGGAGCAAGTCAAAGCCAAAAAGGCTCACACGACTATTAAGTCTTAAAACATTCAGCCTCACCTGGAACTCAAAATTGCCTTACCAAAACTTGTCTCAGATACCAGGAACCCTGTTAATCCAGCATTTGCATTCTAGGGGCGCAAGTCAAAGCCAAACAGGCTCATCCGACTATTTAATCCTAAATTATACAGCCTCCCCTGGAAGTCAAAATTGCTTTATCGAAGCTTGTCTCAGATACCAGGAACCCTGTTAATCCAGCATTTGCATTCTAGGGGCGCAAGTCAAAGCCAAACAGGCTCTCCCGACTATTAAATCTTAAAACATATAGCCCCATCTGGCCGCCAAAAATGATTTACCAAAACTTGTCTTAGATGCCAGGAACCCTGTTAATCCAGCATTTGTATCCTAGGGGAGCAAGTCAAAGTCAAACAGACTCACACGACTATTTAAACTTAAAACATACAGACTTACGACGCTGTTAAAACTGTTTTACCAAAACCTTTTTTAGATTCCAGGAGCCCCGCCAATCTGGCAAGTGGAGCCTAGGGGAGCAAGTCAAAGCAAAATAGTCTCATCCGACTATTAAGTCTTAACACATTCAGCAACACCTGGTACTCAAAATTGCCTTACCAAAACTTGTTTCAGATACCAGGAACCCTGTTAATCCAGCATTTGCATCCTAGGGGCGCAAGTCAAGGCCAAATAGGCTCAACCGACTATTTAATCCGAAAACATACAGTCTTGCCCAGCTGCCAAAACTGTTTTACCAAACCATGTGTTAGATTCCAGGAGCCCGGCCAATCTGGCATGTGGAGCCTAGGGGAGCAAGTCAAAACCAAACAGGCTCACCCGAGAATTTAATCTTAAAACATACAGCCCCATCTGGCTGCCAAAACTGCTTTACCAAAACTTACCTTAGAAACCAGGAGCCCTGTTAATCTAGCATTTGCAGCCTAGGGGAGCAAGTCAAAGTAAAATAGTCTCATCCGACTATTAAGTCTGAACACATTCAGCCTCACCTGGAACTCAGAATTGCCTTACCAAAACTTGTCTCAGATTCCAGGAACCCTGGTTATCCAGCATTTGCATCCTAGGGTCGCAAATCAAGGCCAAATAGGCTCAACCGACTATTTAATCTGAAAACCTACAGTCTTGCCCAGCTGCCAAAACTGTTTTACCAAACCATGTCTTAGATTCCAGGAGCCCGGCCAATCTGGCATGTGGAGCCTAGGGGAGCAAGTCAAAACCAAACAGGCTCACCCGAGAATTTAATCTTAAAACATACAGCCCCATCTGGCTGCCAAAACTGATTTACCAAAACTTGCCTTAGAAACCAGGCGCCCTGTTAATCTAGCATTTGCAGCCTAGGGGAGCAAGTCAAAGTAAAATAGTCTCATCCGACTATTAAGTCTGAACACATTCAGCCTCACCTGGAACTCAGATTTGCCTTACCAAAACTTGTCTCAGATTCCAGGAACCCTGGTTATCCAGCTTTCGCATCCTAGGGGCGCAAGTCAAAGCCAAACAGGCTCACCCGACTATTAAATCTTAAAACATATAGCCCCATCTGGCCGCCAAAACTGATTTACCAAAACTTGTCTTAGATACCAGAAACCCTGTTATTCCAGCATTTGCATCCTAGGGGCGCAAGTCAAAGCCAAACACGCTCTTCCGACTATTTAATCTTAAAGCATACAACCTTACCCAGCTGTCAAAACTGTTTTACCAAAACTTGTCTTAGATTCCAGGAGCCCCGCCAATCTGGCATGTACAGCCTAGGGGAGCAAGTCAAAGCCAACCAGGCTCATCCGACTATTTAATCCTAAAACATATAGCCCCATCTGGCCGCCAAAACTGATTTACCAAATCTTGTTTCAGATACCAGGAACCCTGTTAATCCAGCATTTGCATCCTAGGGGCGCAACTCAAAGCCAAACAGGCTCAACCGACTATTTAATCTTAAAACATACAGTCTTGCCCAGCTGTCAAAACTGTTTTACCAAACCTTGTCTTAGATTCCAGGAGCCCCGCCAAACTGGCAAGTGGAGCCTAGGGGAGCAAATCAAAGCCAAACAGGCTCACCTGACAATTTAATCTTAAAACATACAGACTTACGTAGCTGCCAAAACTGCTTTACCAAAACTTGACTTAGAAACCAGGAGCCCTGTTAATCTAGCATTTGCAGCCTATGGGAGCAAGTCAAAGCAAAATAGTCTCACCCGACTATTAAGTCTTAACACATTCAGCCTCACCTGGTACTCAAAATTGCCTTACCAAAACTTGTTTCAGATACCAGGAACCCTGTTAATCCAGCATTTGCATCCTAGGGGCGCAAGTCAAGGCCAAATAGGCTCAACCCACTATTTAATCTGAAAACATACAGTCTTGCCCAGCTGCCAAAACTGTTTTACCAAACCATGTCTTAGATTCCAGGAGCCCGGCCAATCTGGCATGTGGAGCCTAGGGGAGCAAGTCAAAACCAAACAGGCTCACCCGAGAATTTAATCTTAAAACATACAGCCCCATCTGGCTGCCAAAACTGCTTTACCAAAACTTGCCTTAGAAACCAGGAGCCCTGTTAATCTAGCATTTGCAGCCTAGGGGAGCAAGTCAAAGTAAAATAGTCTCATCCGACTATTAAGTCTGAACACATTCAGCCTCACCTGGAACTCAGAATTGCCTTACCAAAACTTGTTTCAGATTCCAGGAACCCTGGTTATCCAGCATTTGCATCCTAGGGGCGCAAATCAAGGCCAAATAGGCTCAACCGACTATTTAATCTGAAAACATACAGTCTTGCCCAGCTGCCAAAACTGTTTTACCAAACCATGTCTTAGATTCCAGGAGCCCGGCCAATCTGGCATGTGGAGCCTAGGGGAGCAAGTCAAAACCAAACAGGCTCACCTGAGAATTTAATCTTAAAACATACAGCCCCATCTGGCTGCCAAAACTGATTTACCAAAACTTGCCTTAGAAACCAGGCGCCCTGTTAATCTAGCATTTGCAGCCTAGGGGAGCGTCAAAGTAAAATAGTCTCATCCGACTATTAAGTCTGAACACATTCAGCCTCACCTGGAACTCAGAATTGCCTTACCAAAACTTGACTCAGATTCCAGGAACCCTGGTTATCCAGCATTTGCATCCTAGGGGCGCAAGTCAAAGCCAAACAGGCTCACCCGACTATTAAATCTTAAAACATATAGCCCCATCTGGCCGCCAAAACTGATTTACCAAAACTTGTCTTAGATACCAGAAGCCCTGTTATTCCAGCATTTGCATCATAGGGGTGCAAGTCAAAGCCAAATACGCTCTTCCGACTATTTAATCTTAAAGCATACAACCTTACCCAGCTGTCAAAACTGTTTTACCAAAACTTGTCTTAGATTCCAGGAGCCCCGCCAATCTGGCATGTACAGCCTAGGGGAGCAAGTCAAAGCCAACCAGGCTCATCCGACTATTTAATCCTAAAACATTTAGCCCCATCTGGCCGCCAAAACTGATTTACCAAATCTTGTTTCAGATACCAGGAACCTTGTTAATCCAGCATTTGCATCCTAGGGGCGCAACTCAAAGCCAAACAGGCTCAACCGACTATTTAATCTTAAAACATACAGTCTTGCCCAGCTGTCAAAACTGTTTTACCAAACCTTGTCTTAGATTCCAGGAGCCCCGCCAATCTGCCATGTGGAGCCTAGAGGAGCAAGTCAAAGCCAAAACAGGCTCACGACTATTTAATCCTAAAACAAACAGCCTCCCCTGGAAGTCAAAATTGCTTCACCGAAACTTTTCTCAGATACAAGGATCTCTGTTAATCTAGCATTTGCAGCCTAGGATAGCAAGTCAAAGCCAAATAGTCTCACCCGACTATTAAATCTTAAAATATACAACCCCATCTGGCCGCCAAAACTGCTTTACCAAAACTTGTGTCAGATACCAGGAACACTGTTAATGCAGCATTTGCATCCTAGGGGCGCAGTTCAAAGCCAAACAGGCTCACCCGACTATTAAATATTTAAACATATAGCCCCATCTGGCCGCAAAAACTGATTTACCAAAACTTATCTCAGATACCAGGAACCCTGTTATTCCAGCATTTGCATCCTAGGGGCGCAAGTCAAGGCCAAACACACTCACTTGACTTTTTAATCTTAAGACAATCTGGCAGTGCAGCCTAGGGGAGCAAGTCAAAGCCAAAAAGGCTCACACGACTATTAAGTCTTAAAACATTCAGCCTCACCTGGAACTCAAAATTGCCTTACCAAAACTTGTCTCAGATACCAGGAACCCTGTTAATCCAGCATTTGCATTCTAGGGGCGCAAGTCAAAGCCAAACAGGCTCATCCGACTATTTAATCCTAAATTATACAGCCTCCCCTGGAAGTCAAAATTGCTTTATCGAAACTTGTCTCAGATACCAGGAACCCTGTTAATCCAGCATTTGCATTCTAGGGGCGCAAGTCAAAGCCAAACAGGCTCTCCCGACTATTAAATCTTAAAACATATAGCCCCATCTGGCCGCCAAAAATGATTTACCAAAACTTGTCTTAGATGCCAGGAACCCTGTTAATCCAGCATTTGTATCCTAGGGGAGCAAGTCAAAGTCAAACAGACTCACCCGACTATTTAAACTTAAAACATACAGACTTACGACGCTGTTAAAACTGTTTTACCAAAACCTTTTTTAGATTCCAGGAGCCCCGCCAATCTGGCATGTGCCGCCTAGGGGAGAAAGTCAAAGCCAAACAGGCTCACCTGACAATTTAATCTTAAAACATACAGACTTACGTAGCTGCCAAAACTGCTTTACCAAAACTTGCCTTAGAAACCAGGAGCCCTGTTAATCTAGCATTTGCAGCCTATGGGAGCAAGTCAAAGCAAAATCTCACCCGACTATTAAGTCTTAACACATTCAGCCTCACCTGGTACTCAAAATTGCCTTACCAAAACTTGTCTCAGATATCAGGAACCCTGTTAATCCAGCATTTGCATCCTAGGGGCGCAACTCAAAGCCAAACAGGCTAGACCGACTATTGAATCTTAAAACATACAGTCTTGGCCAGCTGTCAAAACTGTTTTACCAAACCTTGTCTTAGATTCCAGGATCCAAGCCAGTCTGGCATGTGGAGCCTAAGGGAGCAAGTCAAAGCCAAACAGGCTCACCCGACAATTTAATCTTAAAACATACAGACTTACGTAGTTGCCAAAGCTGCTTTACCAAAACTTGTCTCAGATACCAGGAACCCTGTTAATGCAGCATTTGCATCCTAGGGGCGCAAGTCAAAGCCAAACAGGCTCTCCCGACTATTAAATCTTAAAACATATAGCCCCATCTGGCCGCCAAAAATGATTTACCAAACCTTGTCTTAGATACCAGGAACCCTGTTATTCCAGCATTTGCATACTAGGGGCGCAAGTCAAAGCCAAACACGCTCAATCTTGAAGCATACAGCCTTACCTAGCTGCCAAAACTGTTTTACCAAACCATGTCTTAGATTCCAGGAGCCCGGCCAATCTGTTATGTGGAGCCTAGGGGAGCAAGTCAAAACCAAACAGGCTCACCCGAGAATTTAATCTTAAAACATACAGCCCCATCTGGCTGCCAAAACTGATTTACCAAACCTTGTCTTAGATACCAGGAACCCTGTTATTCCAGCATTTGCATACTAGGGGCGCAAGTCAAAGCCAAACACGCTCAATCTTGAAGCATACAGCCTTACCTAGCTGCCAAAACATTTTTACCAAACCATGTCTTAGATTCCAGGAGCCCCGCCAATCTGGCATGTGCCGCCTAGGGGAGAAAGTCAAAGCCAAACAGGCTCACCTGACAATTTAATCTTAAAACATACAGACTTACGTAGCTGCCAAAACTGCTTTACCAAAACTTGCCTTAGAAACCAGGAGCCCTGTTAATCTAGCATTTGCAGCCTATGGGAGCAAGTCAAAGCAAAATCTCACCCGACTATTAAATCTTAAAACATACAACCCCATCTGGCCGCCAAAACTGCTTTACCAAAACTTGTGTCAGATACCAGGAACACTGTTAATCCAGCATTTGCATCCTAAGGGCGCAGTTCAAAGCCAAACAGGCTCACCCGACTATTAAATACTAAAACATACAACCCCATCTGGCCGCCAAAACTGATTTACCAAAACTTGTATCAGATATCAGGAACCCTGTTAAACCAGCATTTGCATCCTAGGGGAGCAAGTCAAAGTCAAACAGACTCACCCGAGTATTTAAACTTAAAACATACAGACTAACGTAGCTGTTAAAACTGTTTTACCAAACCTTTTTTTAGATTCCAGGAGCCCCGCCAATCTGGCAAGTGGTGCCTAGGGGAGCAAGTCAAAGCAAAATAGTCTCATCCGACTATTAAGTCTTAACACATTCAGCAACACCTGGTACTCAAGATTGCCTTACCAAAACTTGTTTCAGATACCAGGAACCCTGTTAATCCAGCATTTGCATCCTAGGGGCGCAAGTCAAGGCCAAATAGGCTCAACCAACTATTTAATCTGAAAACATACAGTCTTGCCCAGCTGCCAAAACTGTTTTACCAAACCATGTGTTAGATTCCAGGAGCCCGGCCAATCTGGCATGTGGAGCCTAGGGGAGCAAGTCAAAACCAAACAGGCTCACCCGAGAATTTAATCTTAAAACATACAGCCCCATCTGGCTGCCAAAACTGCTTTACCAAAACTTACCTTAGAAACCAGGAGCCCTGTTAATCTAGCATTTGCAGCCTAGGGGAGCAAGTCAAAGTAAAATAGTCTCATCGGACTATTAAGTTTGAACACATTCAGCCTCACCTGGAACTCAGAATTGCCTTACCAAAACTTGTCTCAGATTCCAGGAACCCTGGTTATCCAGCATTTGCATCCTAGGGGCGCAAATCAAGGCCAAATAGGCTCAACCGACTATTTAATCTGAAAACATACAGTCTTGCCCAGCTGCCAAAACTGTTTTACCAAACCATGTCTTAGATTCCAGGAGCCCGGCCAATCTGGCATGTGGAGCCTAGGGGAGCAAGTCAAAACCAAACAGGCTCACCCGAGAATTTAATCTTAAAACATACAGCCCCCTCTGGCTGCCAAAACTGATTTACCAAAACTTGCCTTAGAAACCAGGCGCCCTGTTAATCTAGCATTTGCAGCCTAGGGGAGCAAGTCAAAGTAAAATAGTCCCATCCGACTATTAAGTCTGAACACATTCAGCCTCACCTGGAACTCAGAATTGCCTTACCAAAACTTGTCTCAGATTCCAGGAACCCTGGTTATCCAGCATTTGCATCCTAGGGGCGCAAGTCAAAGCCAAACAGGCTCTCCCGACAATTTAATCTTAAAACATACAGACTTACGTAGTTGCCAAAACTGCTTTACCAAAACTTGCCTTAGAAACCAGGAGCCCTGTTAATCTAGCATTTGCAGCCTAGGGGAGCACGTCAAAGCAAAATAGTCTCACCCGACTATTAAGTCTTAACACATTCAGCCTCACCTGGAACTCAAAATTGCCTTACCAAAACTTTTCTCAGATACAAGGATCTCTGTTAATCTAGCATTTGCAGCCTAGGATAGCAAGTCAAAGCCAAATAGTCTCACCCGACTATTAAATCTTAAAACATACAACCCCATCTGGCCGCCAAAAGTGCCATACCAAAACTTGTGTCAGATACCAGGAACACTGTTAATCCAGCATTTGCATCCTAGGGGCGCAGTTCAAAGCCAAACAGGCTCACCCGACTATTAAATATTAAAACATATAGCCCCATCTGGCCGCAAACTGATTTACCAAAACTTATCTCAGATACCAGGAACCCTGTTAATCCAGCATTTGCATCCTAGGGGCGCAAGTCAAGGCCAAACACACTCACTTGACTATTTAATTTTAAGACAATCTGGCAGTGCAGCCTAGGGGAGCAAGTCAAAGCCAAAAAGGCTCACACGACTATTAAGTCTTAAAACATTCAGCCTCACCTGGAACTCAAAATTGCCTTACCAAAACTTGTCTCAGATACCAGGAACCCTGTTAATCCAGCATTTGCATTCTAGGGGCGCAAGTCAAAGCCAAACAGGCTCATCCGACTATTTAATCCTAAATTATACAGCCTCCCCTGGAAGTCAAAATTGCTTTATCGAAACTTTTCTCAGATACATGGAACCCTGTTAATCTAGCATTTGCAGCCTAGGGTAGCAAGTCAAAGCCAAATAGTCTCACCCGACTATTAAGTCTTAAAACATACAGCCTCACCTGGAAGTCAAAATTGCTTTACCGAAACTTGTCTCAGATGCCAGGAACCCAGTTACCCCAGCATTTGCATCCTAGGGGAGCAAGTCAAAGCCAAACAGGCTCACCCAACTATTTAACCTTCAAACATGTAGCCTGACCTAGCTGTCAAAACTGTTTTACCAAACCTTGTCTCAGATACCAGGAGCCCTGCCAATCTGGCGAGTGCAGCCTAGGGGAGAAGTTCAAAGTCAAACAGGGCTTACCCTACCATTTAATCTTAAAACAAACAGCCCCATCTGGCTGCCAAAACTGCTTTACCAAAACTTGTCTTAGATACCAGGAGCCCTGTTAATCTAGAATTTGCAGCCTAGGGAAGCAAGTCAAAGCCAAATAGTTTCACATGACTTTTAAATCTTAACACATACAGCCCCATCTGGCCGCCAAAACTGATTTACCTAAACTTGTCTCAGATACCAGGAACCCTGTTAATCTAGCATTTGCAGCCTAGGGGAGCAAGATAAAGCCAAATAGTCTCACCCGACTATTAAATCTTAAAACATATAGCCTGACCTGGCCGTCAACCAAAACTTGTCTCAAATACCAGGAACCCTGTTAATCCAGTATTTGCATCCTGGGGGCGCAAGTCAAAGTCATACAGGCTCACCCGACTCTTTAATCTTAAAACAAACAGCCCCATCTGGAGTTAAAACTGTGTTACTAAAACTTTTTTAGATTCCAGGAGCCTTGCCAATCTGGCATGTGCCGCCTAGGGGAGCAAGTCAAAGCCAAATAGTCTGACAAGACTATTAAGTCTTAAAGCATACAGCTTCACCTGGAAGTCAAAATTGCTTTACGGAAACCTGTCTCATATGCCAGGAACCCTGTTCCTCCAGCATTTGCATCCTAGGGGAGCAAGTCAAAACCAAACAGGGTCATCCGACTATTTAACCTTCAAACATGTAACCTGACCTAGCTGTCAAAACTGTTTTACCAAACCTTGTCTCAGATAGCAGGAGCCCTGCCAATCTGGCGTGTGCAGCCTAGGGGAGCAAGTCAAAGCCAAATAGTCTGACAAGACTATTAAGTCTTAAAACATTCAGCCTTACCTGGAACTCAAAATTGCCTTACCAAAACTTTTCTCAGATACCAGGAACCCTGTTAATCCAGCATTTGCATCCTAGGGGCGCAAGTCAAAGCCAAACAGGCTCATCCGACTATTTAATCCTAAAACATACAGCCTCCCCTGGCAGTCAAAATTGCTTTACCGAAACTTGTCTCAGATGCCAGGAACTCTGTTCCAACACCATTTGCATCCTACGGGAGCAAGTCAAAGCCAAACAGGCTCACCCGACTAGTTATCCTTCAAACATGTAGCCTGACCTAGCTGTCAAAACTGTTTAACCAATCCTTGTCTCAGATACCAGGAGCCCTGCCAATCTGGCGTGTGCAGCCTAGGGGAGAAGTTCAAAACCAAACAGGGCTCATCCCACAATTTAATTTTAAAACAAACAGCCCCATCTGGCTGTCAAAACTGTTTTACTAAAACTTTTTTTAGATTCCAGGAGCCTTGCCAATCTGGCATGTGCCGCCTAGGGGAGCAAGTTAAAGCCAAATAGTCTCACACGACTATTAAGTCTTCAAACATTCAGCCTCACCTGGAACTCAAAATTGCCTTACCAAAACTTGTCTCAGATACCAGGAACCCTGTTAATCCAGCATTTGCATCCTAGGGGCGCAAGTCAAAGCCAAACAGGCTCATCCGACTATTTAATCCTAAAACATACAGCCTCCCATGGATGTCAAAATTGATTTATGGAAACTTGTCACAGATACAAGGATCTCAGTTAATCTAGCATTTGCAGCCTAGGTTAGCAAGTCAAAGCCAAATAGTCTCACCCGACTATTAAATCTTAAAACATACAGCCCCATCTGGCCGCCATAACTGCTTTACCAAAACTAGTCTCAGATACCAGGAACCCTGTTAATCCAGTATTTGCATCCTGGGGGCGCAAGTCAAAGTCATACAGGCTCACCCGACTCTTTAATCTTAAAACAAACAGCCCCATCTGTCTGTCAAAACTGTTTTACTAAAACTTTTTTTAGATTCCAGGAGCCTTGCCTATCTGGCATCTGCCGCATGGGGGAGCAAGTCAAAGCCAAATAGTCTCACCCGACTATTAAGTCCTAAAGCATACAGCTTCACCTGGAAGTCAAAATTGCTTTACCGAAACTTGTCTCAGATGCCAGGAACTGTGTTCCTCCACCATTTGCATCCTAGGGGAGCAAGTCAAACCCAAACAGGCTCACCCGACTATTTAACCTTCAAACATGTAGCCTGACCTAGCTGTCAAAACTGTTTTACCAAACCTTGTCTCAGATACCAGGAGCCCTGCCAATCTGGCGTGTGCAGCCTAGGGGAGAAGTTAAAATCCAAACAGGGCTCATCCTACAATTTAATCTTAAGACAAACAGCCCCATCTGGCTGTCAAAACTGTTTTACTAAAACTTTTTTTAGTTTCCAGGAGCCTTGCCAATCTGGCATGTGCCGCCTAGGGGAGCAAGTCAAAGCCAAATAGTCTCACACGACTATTAAGTCTTAAAACATTCAGCCTCACCTGGAACTCAAAATTGCCTCACCACAACTTCTCTCAGATACCAGGAACCCTGTTAATCCAGCATTTGCATCCTAGGGGCGCAAGTCAAAGCCAAACAGGCTCATCCGGCTATTTAATCCTAAAACATACAGCCTCACCTCGAAGTCAAAATTGCTTTACCGAAACTTGTCTCAGATGCCAGGAACCCTGTTCCTCCACCATTTGCATCCTACGGGAGCAAGTCAAAGCCAAACAGGCTCACCCGACTATTTATCCTTCAAACATGTAGCCTGATTTAGCTGTCAAAACTGTTTTACCAAACCTTGTCTCAGATACCAGGAGCCCTGCCAATCTGGCGTGTGCAGCCTAGGGGAGAAGTTCAAAGCCAAACAGGGCTCATCCTACAATTTAATCTTAAAACAAACAGCCCCATCTGGCTGTCAAAACTGTTTTACTAAAACTTTTTTTACTTTCCAGGAGCCTTGCCAATCTGGCATGTGCCGCCTAGGGGAGCAAGTCAAAGCCAAATAGTCTCACACGACTATTAAGTCTTAAGGCATTCAGCCTCACCTGGAACTCAAAATTGCCTCACCAAAACTTCTCTCAGATACCAGGAACCCTGTTAATCCAGCATTTGCATCCTAGGGGCGCAAGTCAAAGCCAAACAGGCTCATCCGGCTATTTAATCCTAAAACATACAGCCTCTCCTGGAAGTCAAAATTGATTTACGGAAACTTCTCACAGATACAAGGATCTCAGTTAATCTAGCATTTGCAGCCTAGGTTAGCAAGTCAAAGCCAAATAGTCTCACCCGACTATTAAATCTTAAAACATACAGCCCCATCTGGCCGCCATAACTGCTTTACCAAAACTAGTCTCAGATACCAGGAACCCTGTTAATCCAGTATTTGCATCCTGGGGGCGCAAGTCAAAGTCATACAGGCTCACCCGACTCTTTAATCTTAAAACAAACAGCCCCATCTGTCTGTCAAAACTGTTTTACTAAAACTTTTTTTAGATTCCAGGAGCCTTGCCTATCTGGCATGTGCCGCATAGGGGAGCAAGTCAAACCCAAACAGGCTCACCCGACTATTTAACCTTCAAACATGTAGCCTGACCTAGCTGTCAAAACTGTTTTACCAAACCTTGTCTCAGATACCAGGAGCCCTGCCAATCTGGCGTGTGCAGCCTAGGGGAGATGTTAAAAGCCAAACAGGGCTCATCCTACAATTTAATCTTAAGACAAACAGCCCCATCTGGCTGTCAAAACTGTTTTACTAAAACTTTTTTTTACTTTCCAGGAGCCTTGCCAATCTGGCATGTGCCGCCTAGGGGAGCAAGTCAAAGCCAAATAGTCTCACACGACTATTAAGTCTTAAAACATTCAGCCTCACCTGGAACTCAAAATTGCCTCAAAAAAACTTCTCTCAGATACCAGGAACCCTGTTAATCCAGCATTTGCATCCTAGGGGCGCAAGTCAAAGCCAAACAGGCTCATCCGGCTATTTAATCCTAAAACATACAGCCTCACCTGGAAGTCAAAATTGCTTTACCGAAACTTGTCTCAGATGCCAGGAACCCTGTTCCTCCACCATTTGCATCCTACGGGAGCAAGTCAAAGCCAAACAGGCTCACCCGACTATTTAACCTTCAAACATGTAGCCTGACCTAGCTGTCAAAACTGTTTTACCAAACCTTGTCTCAGATACCAGGAGCCCTGCCAATCTAGCGTGTGCAGCCTAGGGGCGAAGTTCAAATCAAACAGGGCTCATCCTACAATTTAATCTTAAAACAAACAGCCCCATCTGGCTGCCAAAACTGCTTTACCAAAACCTGTCTTAGATACCAGGAGCCCTGTTAATCTAGAATTTGCAGCCTAGGGGAGCAAGTCAAAGCCAAATAGTTTCACCCGACTATTAAATCTTAAAACATACAGCCCCATCTGGCCGCCAAAACTGCTTTACCAAGACTTGTCTCGGATACCAGGAACTCTGTTATTCCAGCATTTGTATCCTAGGGGCGCAAGTCAAAGCCAAGCACACTCACTTGACTATTTAATCTTAAGACAATCTGGCAGTGGGGAGCAAGTCAAAGCCAAACAGGCTCACACGACTATTAAGTCTTAAAACATTCAGCCACACCTGGAACTCAAAATTGCCTTACCAAAACTTGTCTCAGATACCAGGAACCCTGTTAATCTAGCATTTGCAGCCTAGGGTAGCAAGTCAAAGCCAAATAGTCTCACCCGACTATTAAGTCTCATAAAACATACAGCCTCACCTGGAAGTCAAAATTGCTTTACCGAAACTTGTCTCAGATGCCAGGAACCCTGTTACTCCAGCATTTGCATCCTAGGGGAGCAGGTCAAAGCCAAACAGGCTCACCCGACTATTTAACCTTCAAACATGTAGCCTGACCTATCTGTCAAAACTGTTTTACCAAACCCTGTCTCAGATACCAGGAGCCCTGCCAATCTGGCGTGTGCAGCCTAGGGGAGAAGTTCAAAGCCAAACAGGGCTTACCTTACAATTTAATCTTAAAACAAACAGCCCCATCTGGCTGCCAAAACTGCTTTACCAAAACTTGTCTTAGATACCAGGAGCCCTGTTAATCTAGAATTTGCAGCCTAGGGGAGCAAGTCAAAGCCAAATAGTTTCACCCGACTATTAAATCTTTAAACATACAGCCCCATCTGGCCGCCAAAACTGCTTTACCAAAACTTGTCTCAGATACCAGGAACCCTGTTAATCCAGTATTTGCATCCTGGGGGCGCAAGTCAAAATCATACAGGCTTATCCTACAATTTAATCTTAAAACAAACAGCCCCATCTGGCCGCCAAAACTGATTTACCTAAACTTGTCTCAGATACCAGGAATCCTGTTAATCTAGCATTTGCAGCCTAGGGTAGCAAGATAAAGCCAAATAGTCTCACCCGACTATTAAATCTTAAAACATATAGCCCGATCTGGCCGTCAACCAAAACTTGTCTCAAATACCAGGAACCCTGTTAATCCAGTATTTGCATCCTGGGGGTGCAAGTCAAAGTCATACAGGCTCACCCGACTCTTTAATCTTAAAACAAACAGCCCCATATGGCTGTCAAAACTGTTTTACTAAAACTTTTTTTAGATTCCAGGAGCCTTGACAATCTGGCATGTGCCGCCTAGGGGAGCAAGTCAAAGCCAAATAGTCTCACCCGACTATTAAGTCTTAAAGCATACAGCCTCACCTGGAAGTCAAAATTGCTTTACCGAAACTTGTCTCAGATGTCAGGAACCCTGTTCCTCCAGCATTTGCATCCTAGGGGAGCAAGTCAAAGCCAAACAGGCTCAACCGACTATTTAACCTTCAAACATGTAGCCTGACCTAGCTGCCAAAACTGTTTTACCAAACCTTGTCTCAGATACCAGGAGCCCTGCCAATCTAGCGTGTGCAGCCTAGGGGCGAAGTTCAAATCAAACAGGGCTCATCTTACAATTTAATCTTAAAACAAACAGCCCCATCTGGCTGTCAAAACTGTTTTACTAAAACTTTTTTTAGTTTCCAGGAGCCTTGCCAATCTGGCATGTGCCGCCTAGGGGAGCAAGTCAAAGCCAAATAGTCTCACACGACTATTAAGTCTTAAGGCATTCAGCCTCACCTGGAACTCAAAATTGCCTCACCAAAACTTCTCTCAGATACCAGGAACCCTGTTAATCCAGCATTTGCATCCTAGGGGCGCAAGTCAAAGCCAAACAGGCTCATCCGGCTATTTAATCCTAAAACATACAGCCTCTCCTGGAAGTCAAAATTGATTTACGGAAACTTCTCACAGATACAAGGATCTCAGTTAATCTAGCATTTGCAGCCTAGGTTAGCAAGTCAAAGCCAAATAGTCTCACCCGACTATTAAATCTTAAAACATACAGCCCCATCTGGCCGCCATAACTGCTTTACCAAAACTAGTCTCAGATACCAGGAACCCTGTTAATCCAGTATTTGCATCCTGGGGGCGCAAGTCAAAGTCATACAGGCTCACCCGACTCTTTAATCTTAAAACAAACAGCCCCATCTGTCTGTCAAAACTGTTTTACTAAAACTTTTTTTAGATTCCAGGAGCCTTGACTATCTGGCATGTGCCGCATAGGGGAGCAAGTCAAACCCAAACAGGCTCACCCGACTATTTAACCTTCAAACATGTAGCCTGACCTAGCTGTCAAAACTGTTTTACCAAACCTTGTCTCAGATACCAGGAGCCCTGCCAATCTGGCGTGTGCAGCCTAGGGGAGATGTTAAAAGCCAAACAGGGCTCATCCTACAATTTAATCTTAAGACAAACAGCCCCATCTGGCTGTCAAAACTGTTTTACTAAAACTTTTTTTACTTTCCAGGAGCCTTGCCAATCTGGCATGTGCCGCCTAGGGGAGCAAGTCAAAGCCAAATAGTCTCACACGACTATTAAGTCTTAAAACATTCAGCCTCACCTGGAACTCAAAATTGCCTCACCAAAACTTCTCTCAGATACCAGGAACCCTGTTAATCCAGCATTTGCATCCTAGGGGCGCAAGTCAAAGCCAAACAGGCTCATCCGGCTATTTAATCCTAAAACATACAGCCTCACCTGGAAGTCAAAATTGCTTTACCGAAACTTGTCTCAGATGCCAGGAACCCTGTTCCTCCACCATTTGCATCCTACGGGAGCAAGTCAAAGCCAAACAGGCTCACCCGACTATTTAACCTTCAAACATGTAGCCTGACCTAGCTGTCAAAACTGTTTTACCAAACCTTGTCTCAGATACCAGGAGCCCTGCCAATCTAGCGTGTGCAGCCTAGGGGCGAAGTTCAAATCAAACAGGGCTCATCCTACAATTTAATCTTAAAACAAACAGCCCCATCTGGCTGCCAAAACTGCTTTACCAAAACCTGTCTTAGATACCAGGAGCCCTGTTAATCTAGAATTTGCAGCCTAGGGGAGCAAGTCAAAGCCAAATAGTTTCACCCGACTATTAAATCTTAAAACATACAGCCCCATCTGGCCGCCAAAACTGCTTTACCAAGACTTGTCTCGGATACCAGGAACTCTGTTATTCCAGCATTTGTATCCTAGGGGCGCAAGTCAAAGCCAAGCACACTCACTTGACTATTTAATCTTAAGACAATCTGGCAGTGGGGAGCAAGTCAAAGCCAAACAGGCTCACACGACTATTAAGTCTTAAAACATTCAGCCACACCTGGAACTCAAAATTGCCTTACCAAAACTTGTCTCAGATACCAGGAACCCTGTTAATCTAGCATTTGCAGCCTAGGGTAGCAAGTCAAAGCCAAATAGTCTCACCCGACTATTAAGTCTCATAAAACATACAGCCTCACCTGGAAGTCAAAATTGCTTTACCGAAACTTGTCTCAGATGCCAGGAACCCTGTTACTCCAGCATTTGCATCCTAGGGGAGCAGGTCAAAGCCAAACAGGCTCACCCGACTATTTAACCTTCAAACATGTAGCCTGACCTATCTGTCAAAACTGTTTTACCAAACCCTGTCTCAGATACCAGGAGCCCTGCCAATCTGGCGTGTGCAGCCTAGGGGAGAAGTTCAAAGCCAAACAGGGCTTACCCTACAATTTAATCTTAAAACAAACAGCCCCATCTGGCTGCCAAAACTGCTTTACCAAAACTTGTCTTAGATACCAGGAGCCCTGTTAATCTAGAATTTGCAGCCTAGGGGAGCAAGTCAAAGCCAAATAGTTTCACCCGACTATTAAATCTTTAAACATACAGCCCCATCTGGCCGCCAAAACTGCTTTACCAAAACTTGTCTCAGATACCAGGAACCCTGTTAATCCAGTATTTGCATCCTGGGGGCGCAAGTCAAAATCATACAGGCTTACCCTACAATTTAATCTTAAAACAAACAGCCCCATCTGGCCGCCAAAACTGATTTACCTAAACTTGTCTCAGATACCAGGAATCCTGTTAATCTAGCATTTGCAGCCTAGGGTAGCAAGATAAAGCCAAATAGTCTCACCCGACTATTAAATCTTAAAACATATAGCCCGATCTGGCCGTCAACCAAAACTTGTCTCAAATACCAGGAACCCTGTTAATCCAGTATTTGCATCCTGGGGGTGCAAGTCAAAGTCATACAGGCTCACCCGACTCTTTAATCTTAAAACAAACAGCCCCATATGGCTGTCAAAACTGTTTTACTAAAACTTTTTATAGATTCCAGGAGCCTTGACAATCTGGCATGTGCCGCCTAGGGGAGCAAGTCAAAGCCAAATAGTCTCACCCGACTATTAAGTCTTAAAGCATACAGCCTCACCTGGAAGTCAAAATTGCTTTACCGAAACTTGTCTCAGATGTCAGGAACCCTGTTCCTCCAGCATTTGCATCCTAGGGGAGCAAGTCAAAGCCAAACAGGCTCAACCGACTATTTAACCTTCAAACATGTAGCCTGACCTAGCTGCCAAAACTGTTTTACCAAACCTTGTCTCAGATACCAGGAGCCCTGCCAATCTAGCGTGTGCAGCCTAGGGCGAAGTTCAAATCAAACAGGGCTCATCTTACAATTTAATCTTAAAACAAACAGCCCCATCTGGCTGTCAAAACTGTTTTACTAAAACTTTTTTTAGTTTCCAGGAGCCTTGCCAATCTGGCATGTGCCGCCTAGGGGAGCAAGTCAAAGCCAAATAGTCTCACCCGACTATTTAATCTTAAAGCATACAGCCTTACCTAGCTGTCAAAACTGTTCTACCAAAACTTGTCTCAGATACCAGTAACACTGCTAATGCAGCATTTGCATCCTAGGGGCGCAAGTCAAAGCCAAACAGGCTCACCCAACTATTAAATCTTAAAACATAGAGCCCCATCTGGCCGCCAAAACTGATTTACCAAAACTTGTCTCAGATACCAGGAACCCTGTTAATCTAGCATTTGCAGCCTAGGGGAGCAAAACAAAGCCAAATAGCCTCACCCGACTATTAAATTTTAACTCATTCAGCCACACCTGGAACTCAAAATTGCCTTACCAAAACTTGTCTCAGATACCAGGAACCCTGTTAATCCAGCATTTGCATCCTAGGGGCGCAAGTCAAAGCCAAACAGGCTCACCAAACTATTAAATCTTAAAACATATAGCCCCATCTGGACGCCAAAAACGGACTTACCAAAACATGTCTTAGATACCAGGAACCCTGTTATTCCAGCATTTGCATCCTAGGGGCGCAAGTCAAAGCCAAACACGCTCACCCGACTATTTAATCTTAAAGCATACAGCCTTACCTAGCTGTCAAAACTGTTTTACCAAAACTTGTCTTAGATTCCAGGAGTCCCGCCAATCTGGCATGTGGAGCCTAGGGGAGCAAGTCAAAGACAAACAGGCTCACCCGACAATTTAATCTTAAAACATACAGACTTACGTAGCTGCCAAAACTGCTTTACCAAAAGTTGCCTTAAAAACCAGGAGCCTCGTTAATCCAGCATTTGCAGCCTAGGGGAGCAACTCAAAGCAAAATAGTCTCACCCGACTATTAAGTCTTAACACATTCAGCCTCACCTGGAACTCAAAATTGCCTTACCAATACCAGGAACCCTGTTTATCCAGCATTTGCATCCTAGGGGCGCAACTCAAAGCCAAACAGGCTCAACCGACTATTTAATCTTAAAACATACAGTCTTGCCCAGCGGTCAAAACTGTTTTACCAAACCTTGTCTAAGATTCCAGGAGCCAAGCCAATCTGGCATGTGGAGCCTAGGGGAGCAAGTCAAAACCAAACAGGCTCCCCCTACAGTTTAATCTTAAAACATACAGACTTACGTAGCTGTCAAAACTGTTTTACCAAAACTTTTATTAGATTCCAGGAGCCCCGCCAATCTGGCATGTGCCGCCTAGGGGAGAAAGTCAAAGCCAAATAGTCTCAAACGACTATTAAGTCTGAATACATTCAGAGTCACCTGGAACTCAAAATTGCCTTACCAAAACTTGTCTTAGATACCAGGAACCCTGTTAATCCAGCATTTGCATCCTAGGGGAGCAAGTCAAAGCCAAACACGCTCACCCGACTATTTACTCTTAAAACATACAGCCTTACTTAGCTGTCAAAACTGTTTTACCAAAACTTGTCTTGGATTCCAGGAGCCCCGCCAATTTTGCATGTGCAGCCTAGGGGAGCAAGTCAAAGCCAAACAGGCTCCCCCTACAGTTTAATCTTAAAACATACAGACTTACGTAGCTGTCAAAACTCTTTTACCAAACCTTGTCTAAGATTCCAGGAGCCCCGCCAATCTGGCATGTGCAGCCTAGGGGAGCAAGTCAAAGCCAAACAGGATCATCCGACTATTGAATCCTAAAACATATAGCCCCATCTGGCCGCCAAAACTGATTTACCAAAACTTGTCTCAGATACCAGGAACCCTGTTAATCTAGCATTTGCAGCCTAGGGGAGCAAAACAAAGCCAAATAGCCTCACCCGACTATTAAATTTTAACTCATTCAGCCACACCTGGAACTCAAAATTGCCTTACCAAAACTTGTTTCAGATACCTGGAACCCTGTTAATCCAGCATTTGCATCCTAGGGGCGCAAGTCAAAGCCAAACAGGCTCACCCAACTATGAAATCTTAAAACATATAGCCCCATCTGGCCGCCAAAAACGGACTTACTAAAACATGTCTTAGATACCAAGAACCCTGTTATTCCAGCATTTGCATTCTAGGGGCGCAAGTCAAAGCCAAACAGGCTCACCCGACTATTTAATCTTAAAGCATACAGCCTTACCTAGCTGTCAAAACTGTTTTACCAAAACTTGTCTTAGATTTCAGGAGCCCCGCCAATCTGGCATGTGCAGCCTAGGGGAGCAAGTCAAAGCCAAACAGGCTCATCCGACTATTTAATCCTAAAACATATAGCCCCAGCTGGCCGCCAAAACTTATTTACCGAAACTTGTCTCAGATACCAGGAACCCTGTTAATCCAGCATTTGCATCCTAGGGGCGCCAGTCAAAGCCAAACAGGTTCACCAAACTATTAAATCTTAAAACATATAGCCCCATCTGACCGCCAAAACCGACTTACCAAAACATGTCTTAGATACTAGGAACCCTGTTATTCCAGCATTTGCATCCTAGGGGCGCAAGACAAAGCCAAACACGCTCACCCGACTATTTAATCTTAAAGCATACAGCCTTACCTAGCTGTCAAAACTGTTCTACCAAAACTTGTCTCAGATACCAGGAACCCTGTTAATCCAGCATTTGCATCCTAGGGGCGCCAGTCAAAGCCAAACAGGTTCACCAAACTATTAAATCTTAAAACATATAGCCCCATCTGGCCGCCAAAACCGACTTACCAAAACATGTCTTAGACACTAGGAACCCTGTTATTCCAGCATTTGCATCCTAGGGGCGCAAGTCAAAGCCAAACAGGCTCACCCAACTATTAAATCTTAATACATATAGCCCCATCTGGCCGCCAAAACTGATTTACCAAAACTTGTCTCAGATACCAGGAACCCTGTTAATCTAGCATTTGCAGCCTAGGGGAGCAAAACAAAGCCAAATAGCCTTACCCGACTATTAAATTTTAACTCATTCAGCCACACCTGGAACGCAAAATTGCCTTACCAAAACTTGTCTCAGATACCAGGAACCCTGTTAATCCAGCATTTGCATCCTAGGGGCGCAAGTCAAAGCCACACAGGCTCACCAAACTATTAAATCTTAAAACATATAGCCCCATCTGGCCGCCAAAAACGGACTTACCAAACCATGTCTTAGATACCAGGAACCCTGTTATTCCAGCATTTGCATCCTAGGGGCGGAAGTCAAAGCCAAACACGCTCACCCGACTATTTAATCTTAAAGCATACAGCCTTACCTAGCTGTCAAAACTGTTTTACCAAAACTTGTCTTAGATTTCAGGAGCCCCGCCAATCTGGCATGTGCAGCCTAGGGGAGCAAGTCAAAGCCAAACAGGCTCATCCGACTATTTAATCCTAAAACATATAGCCCCATCTGGCCGCCAAAACTTATTTACCAAAACTTGTCTCAGATACCAGGAACCCTGTTAATCCAGCATTTGCATCCTAGGGGCGCCAGTCAAAGCCAAACAGGTTCACCAAACTATTAAATCTTAAAACATATAGCCCCATCTGGCCGCCAAAACCGACTTACCAAAACATGTCTTAGATACTAGGAACCCTGTTATTCCAGCATTTGCATCCTAGGGGCGCAAGTCAAAGCCAAACACGGTCACCCAACTTTTAAATCTTAAAACATACAGCCTTACCTAGCTGTCAAAACTGTTTACCAAAACTTGTCTCAGATACCAGGAACACTGTTAATGCAGCATTTGCATCCTAGGGGCGCAAGTCAAAGCCAAACAGGCTCACCCGACTATTAAATCTTAAAACATATAGCCTCATCTGGACGCCAAAACTGATTTACCAAAACTTGTCATAGATACCAGGAACCCTGTTATTCCAGCATTTGCATCCTAGGGGCGCAAGTCAAAGCCAAACAGGCTCACCCGACTATTTAATCTTAAAACATACAGTCTTGCCCAGCTGTCAAAACTGTTTTACCAAACCTTGTCTAAGATTCCAGGAGCCAAGCCAATCTGGCATGTGGAGCCTAGGGGAGCAAGTCAAAGCCAAACAGGCTCCCCCGACAGTTTAATCTTAAAACATACAGACTTACGTAGCTGCCAAAACTGTTTTACCAAAACTTTTTTTAGATTCCAGGAGCCCCGCCAATCTGGCATGTGGAGCCTAGGGGAGCAAGTCAAAGCCAAACAGGCTCACCCGACAATTTAATCTTAAAACATACAGACTTACATAGCTGCCAAAACTGCTTTACGAAAACTTGCCTTAGAAACCAGGAGCCCTGTTAATCTAGCATTTGCAGCCTAGGGGAGCCAGTCAAAGCAAAATAGTCTCAAACGACTATTAAGTCTGAATACATTCAGTCTCACCTGGAACTCAAAATTTCCTTACCAAAACTTGTCTCAGATACCAGGCACCCTGTTAATCCAGCATTTGCATCCTAGGGGCGCAAGTCAAAGCCAAACACGCTCACCCGACTATTTAATCTTAAAGCATACAGCCTTACCTAGCTGTCAAACCTGTTTTACCAAATTTGTCTCAGATACCAGGAACACTGTTAATGCAGCATTTGCATCCTAGGGGCGCATTCAAAACCAAACAGGCTCACCCAACTATTAAATCTTAAAACATGTAGCCCCATCTGGCCGCCAAAACTGATTTACGAAAACTTGTCTTAGATACCAGGAACCCTGTTATTCCAGCATTTGCATCCTAGGGGCGCAAGTCAAAGCCAAACAGGCTCACCCAACCATTAAATCTTAAAACATATAGCCCCATCTGGCCGCCAAAACCGACTTACCAAAACATGTCTTAGATACCAGGAACCCTGTTATTCCAGCATTTGCATCCTAGGGGCGCAAGTCAAAGCCAAACACGCTCACCCGACTATTTAATCTTAAAGCATACAGCCTTACCTAGCTGTCAAACCTGTTTTACCAAATTTGTCTCAGATACCAGGAACACTGTTAATGCAGCATTTGCATCCTAGGGGCGCATTCAAAACCAAACAGGCTCACCCAACTATTAAATCTTAAAACATATAGCCCCATCTGGCCGCCAAAACCGACTTACCAAAACATGTCTTAGATACCAGGAACCCTGTTATTCCAGCATTTGCATCCTAGGGGCGCAAGTCAAAGTATTTAATCTTAAAGCATACAGCCTTACCTAGCTGTCAAAACTATTTTACCAAAACTTGTCATAGATTCCAGGAGTCCCGCCAAACTGGCATGTGGAGCCTAGGGGAGCAAGTTAAAGCCAAACAGGCTCACCCGACAATTTAATCTTAAAACATACAGACTTACGTAGCTGCCAAAACTGCTTTACCAAAACTTGCCTTAAAAACCAGGAGCCTTGTTAATCTAGCATTTGCAGCCTAGGGGAGCAAGTCAAAGCGAAATAGTCTCGCCCGACTATTAAGTCTTAACACATTTAGCCTCACCTGAACTCAAAATTGCCTTACCAATATCAGGAACCCTGTTTATCCAGCATTTGCATCCTAGGGGCGCAACTCAAAGCCGAACAGGCTCAACCGACTATTTAATCTTAAAACATACAGTCTTGCCCAGCTGTCAAAACTGTTTTACCAAAACTTGTCTTAAATTCCAGGAGTCCCGCCAATCTGGCATGTGGAGCCTAGGGGAGCAAGTCAAAGCCAAACAGGCTCACCCGACAATTTAATTTTAAAACATACAGACTTACGTAGCTGCCATAACTGCTTTACCAAAACTTGCCTTAGAAACCAGGAGCCCTGTTAATCTAGCATTTGCAGCCTATGGGAGCAAGTCAAAGCAAAATAGTCTCACCCGACTATTAAGTCTTAACACATTCAGCCTCACCTGGTACTCAAAATTGCCTTACCAAAACTTGTTTCAGATACCAGGAACCCTGTTAATCCAGCATTTGCATCCTAGGGTAGCTAGTCAAAGTCAAACAGACTCACCCGACTATTAAATCTTAAAACATATAGCCCCATCTGGCCGCCAAAACTGATTAACGAAAACTTGTCTTAGATACCAGGAACCCTGTTATTCCAGCATTTGCATCCTAGGGGCGCAAGTCAAAGCCAAACACGCTCACCCGACTATTTAATCTTAAAACATACAGCCTTACCTAGCTGTCAAAACTGTTTTACCAAAACTTGTCTTAGATTCCAGGAGCCCCGCCAATCTGGCATGTGCAGCCTAGGGGAGAAAGTCAAAGCCAAATAGTCTCAAACGACTATTAAGTCGGAATACATTCAGTCTCACCTGGAACTCAAAATTGCCTTACCAAAACTTGTCTCAGATACCAGGAACCCTGTTAATCCAGCATTTGCATCCTAGGGTAGCTAGTCAAAGTCAAACAGACTCACCCGACTATTAAATCTTAAAACATATAGCCCCATCTGGCCGCCAAAACTGATTAACGAAAACTTGTCTTAGATACCAGGAACCCTGTTATTCCAGCATTTGCATCCTAGGGGCGCAAGTCAAAGCCAAACACGCTCACCCGACTATTTAATCTTAAAACATACAGACTTACCTAGCTGTCAAAACTGTTTTACCAAAACTTGTCTTAGATTCCAGGAGCCCCGCCAATCTGGCATGTGCAGCCTAGGGGAGCAAGTCAAAGCCAAACAGGCTCACCCGACAATTTAATCTTAAAACATACAGACTTACGTAGCTGCCAAAACTGCTTTACCAAAACTTGCCTTAAAAACCAGGAGCCTTGTTAATCTAGCATTTGCAGCCTAGGGGAGCAAGTCAAAGCGAAATAGTCTCGCCCGACTATTAAGTCTTAACACATTTAGCCTCACCTGAACTGAAAATTGCCTTACCAATATCAGGAACCCTGTTTATCCAGCATTTGCATCCTAGGGGCGCAACTCAAAGCCAAACAGGCTCAACCGACTATTTAATCTTAAAACATACAGTCTTGCCCAGCTGTCAAAACTGTTTTACCAAAACTTGTCTTAAATTTCAGGAGTCCCGCCAATCTGGCATGTGGAGCCTAGGGGAGCAAGTTAAAGCCAAACAGGCTCACCCGACAATTTAATCTTAAAACATACAGACTTACGTAGCTGCCAAAACTGCTTTACCAAAACTTGCCTTAAATACCAGGAGCCTTGTTAATCTAGCATTTGCAGCCTAGGGGAGCAAGTCAAAGCGAAATAGTCTCGCCCGACTATTAAGTCTTAACACATTTAGCCTCACCTGAACTCAAAATTGCCTTACCAATATCAGGAACCCTGTTTATCCAGCATTTGCATCCTAGGGGCGCAACTCAAAGCCAAACACGCTCACCCGACTATTTAATCTTAAAACATACAGCCTTACCTAGCTGTCAAAACTGTTTTACCAAAACTTGTCTTAGATTCCAGGAGCCCCGCCAATCTGGCATGTGCAGCCTAGGGGAGCAAGTCAAAGCCAAACAGGCTCACCCGACAATTTAATCTTTAAACATACAGACTTACGTAGCTGCCAAAACTGATTTACCAAAACTTGTCTTAGATACCAGGAACCCTGTTATTCCAGCTTTTGCATCCTAGGGGCGCAAGTCAAAGCCAAACACGCTCACCCGACTATTTAATCTTAAAGCATACAGCCTTACCTAGCTGTCAAAACTGTTTAACCAAAACTTGTCTTAGATTCCAGGAGCCCCGCCAATCTGGCATGTGCATCCTAGGGGCGCAAGTCAAAGCCAAACACGCTTACCCGACTATTTAATCTTAAAGCATACAGCCTTACCTAGCTGTCAAAACTGTTTTACCAAATTTGTCTCAGATACCAGGAACCCTGTTAATCCAGCATTTGCATCCTAGGGTAGCTAGTCAAAGTCAAACACGCTCACCCGACTATTTAATCTTAAAGCATACAGCCTTACCTAGCTGTCAAAACTGTTTTACCAAAACTTGTCTTAGATTCCATTAGTCCCGCCAATCTGGCATGTGGAGCCTAGGGGAGCAAGTCAAAGCCAAACAGGCTCACCCGACAATTTAATCTTAAAACATACAGACTTACGTAGCTACCAAAACTGCTTTACCAAAACTTGCCTTAAAAACCAGGAGCCTTGTTAATCTAGCATTTGCAGCCTAGGGGAGCAAGTCAAAGCGAAATAGTCTCACCCGACTATTAAGTCTTAACACATTTAGCCTCACCTGAACTCAAAATTGCCTTACCAATACCAGGAACCCTGTTTATCCAGCATTTGCATCCTAGGGGCGCAACTCAAAGCCAAACAGGCTCAACCGACTATTTAATCTTAAAACATACAGTCTTGCCCAGCTGTCAAAACTGTTTTACCAAACCTTGTCTAAGATTCCAGGAGCCAAGCCAATCTGGCATGTGGAGCCTAGGGGAGCAAGTCAAAGCCAAACAGGCTCATCCGACTATTTAATCCTAAAACATATAGCCCCATCTGGCCGCCAAAACTGATTTACCAAAACTTGTCTCAGATACCAGGAACCCTGTTAATCCAGCATTTGCATCCTAGGGGCGCCAGTCAAAGCCAAACAGGTTCACCAAACTATTAAATCTTAAAACATATAGCCCCATCTGGCCGCCAAAACCGACTTACCAAAACATGTCTTAGATACTAGGAACCCTGTTATTCCAGCATTTGCATCCTAGGGGCGCAACTCAAAGCCAAACACGGTCACCCAACTTTTAAATCTTAAAGCATACAGCCTTACCTAGCTGTCAAAACTGTTTACCAAAACTTGTCTCAGATACCAGGAACACTGTTAATGCAGCATTTGCATCCTAGGGGCGCAAGTCAAAGCCAAACAGGCTCACCCGACTATTAAATCTTAAAACATATAGCCTCATCTGGACGCCAAAACTGATTTACCAAAACTTGTCATAGATACCAGGAACCCTGTTATTCCAGCATTTGCATCCTAGGGGCGCAAGTCAAAGCCAAACACGCTCACCCGACTATTTAATCTTAAAACATACAGTCTTGCCCAGCTGTCAAAACTGTTTTACCAAACCTTGTCTAAGATTCCAGGAGCCAAGCCAATCTGGCATGTGGAGCCTAGGGGAGCAACTCAAAGCCAAACAGGCTCCCCCGACAGTTTAATCTTAAAACATACAGACTTACGTAGCTGCCAAAACTGTTTTACCAAAACTTTTTTTAGATTCCAGGAGCCCCGCCAATCTGGCATGTGCCGCCTAGGGGAGAAAGTCAAAGCCAAATAGTCTCAAGCGACTATTAAGTCTGAATACATTCAGTCTCACCTGGAACTCAAAATTGCCTTACCAAAACTTGTCTCAGATACCAGGAACTCTGTTAATCCAGCATTTGCATCCTAGGGGCGCAAGTCAAAGCCAAACAGGCTCACCCAACTATTAAATCTTAAAACATGTAGCCCCATCTGGGCGCCAAAACTGATTTACGAAAACTTGTCTTAGATACCAGGAACCCTGTTATTCCAGCATTTGCATCCTAGGGGCGCAAGTAAAAGCCAAACAGGCTCACCCAACTATTAAATCTTAAAACATGTAGCCCCATCTGGCCGCCAAAACTGATTTACGAAAACTTGTCTTAGATACCAGGAACCCTGTTATTCCAGCATTTGCATCCTAGGGGCGCAAGCCAAAGCCAAACAGGCTCTCCCGACTATTTAATCTTAAAACATACAGCCTTACCTAGCTGTCAAAACTGTTTTACCAAAACTTGTCTTAGATTCCAGGAGCCCCGCCAATCTGGCATGTGCAGCCTAGGGGAGCAAGTCAAAGCCAAACAGGCTCACCCGAAAATTTAATCTTTAAACATACAGACTTACGTAGCTGCCAAAACTGATTTACCAAAACTTGTCTTAGATACCAGGAACCCTGTTATTCCAGCATTTGCATCCTAGGGTAGCTAGTCAAAGTCAAACAGACTCACCCGACTATTAAATCTTAAAACATATAGCCCCATCTGGCCGCCAAAACTGATTAACGAAAACTTGTCTTAGATACCAGGAACCCTGTTATTCCAGCATTTGCATCCTAGGGGCGCAAGTCAAAGCCAAACACGCTCACCCGACTATTTAATCTTAAAACATACAGCCTTACCTAGCTGTCAAAACTGTTTTACCAAAACTTGTCTTAGATTCCAGGAGCCCCGCCAATCTGGCATGTGCAGCCTAGGGGAGCAAGTCAAAGCCAAACAGGCTCCCCCGACAGTTTAATCTTAAAAAATACAGAATTACCTAGCTGTCAAAACTGTTTTACCAAAACTTTTTTTAGATTCCAGGTGCCCCGCCAATCTGGCATGTGCCGCCTAGGGGAGAAAGTCAAAGCCAAATAGTCTCAAACGACTATTAAGTCTGAATACATTCAGTCTCACCTGGAACTCAAAATTGCCTTACCAAAACTTGTCTCAGATACCAGGAACCCTGTTAATCCAGCATTTGCATCCTAGGGGCGCAAGTCAAAGCCAAACAGGCTCACCCGACTATTTAATCTTAAAACATACAGTCTCGCCCAGCTGTCAAAACTGTTTTACCAAACCTTGTCTAAGATTCCAGGAGCCAAGCCAATCTGGCATGTGGAGCCTAGGGGAGCAACTCAAAGCCAAGCAGGCTCCCCCGACAGTTTAATCTTAAAACATACAGACTTACGTAGCTGCCAAAACTGTTTTACCAAAACTTTTTTTAGATTCCAGGAGCCCCGCCAATCTGGCATGTGCCGCCTAGGGGAGAAAGTCAAAGCCAAATAGTCTCAAACGACTATTAAGTCTGAATACATTCAGTCTCACCTGGAACTCAAAATTGCCTTACCAAAACTTGTCTCAGATACCAGGAACCCTGTTAATCCAGCATTTGCATCCTAGGGTAGCTAGTCAAAGTCAAACTGACTCTTCCGACTATTATATCTTAAAACATATAGCCCCATCTGGCCGCCAAAACTGATTAACGAAAACTTGTCTTAGATACCAGGAACCCTGTTATTCCAGCATTTGCATCCTAGGGGCGCAAGTCAAAGCCAAACACGCTCACCCGACTATTTAATCTTAAAACATACAGCCTTACCTAGCTGTCAAAACTGTTTTACCAAAACTTGTCTTAGATTCCAGGAGCCCCGCCAATCTGGCATGTGCAGCCTAGGGGAGCAAGTCAAAGCCAAACAGGCTCACCCGACAATTTAATCTTAAAACATACAGACTTACGTAGCTGCCAAAACTGATTTACCAAAACTTGTCTTAGATACCAGGAACCCTGTTATTCCAGCATTTGCATCCTAGGGGCGCAAGTCAAAGCCAAACACGCTCACCCGACTATTTAATCTTAAAGCATACAGCCTTACCTAGCTGTCAAAACTGTTTTACCAAAACTTGTCTTAGATTCCAGGAGCCCCGCCAATCTGGCATGTGCCGCCTAGGGGAGAAAGTCAAAGCCAAATAGTCTCAAACGACTATTAAGTCGGAATACATTCAGTCTCACCTGGAACTCAAAATTGCCTTACCAAAACTTGTCTCAGATACCAGGAACCCTGTTAATCCAGCATTTGCATCCTAGGGTAGCTAGTCAAAGTCAAACAGACTCACCCGACTATTAAATCTTAAAACATATAGCCCCATCTGGCCGCCGAAACTGATTAACGAAAACTTGTCTTAGATACCAGGAACCCTGTTATTCCAGCATTTGCATCCTAGGGGCGCAAGTCAAAGCCAAACACGCTCACCCGACTATTTAATCTTAAAACATACAGACTTACCTAGCTGTCAAAACTGTTTTACCAAAACTTGTCTTAGATTCCAGGAGCCCCGCCAATCTGGCATGTGCAGCCTAGGGGAGCAAGTCAAAGCCAAACAGGCTCACCCGACAATTTAATCTTAAAACATACAGACTTACGTAGCTGCCAAAACTGATTTACCAAAACTTGTCTTAGATACCAGGAACCCTGTTATTCCAGCATTTGCATCCTAGGGGCGCAAGTCAAAGCCAAACACGCTCACCCGACTATTTAATCTTAAAGCATACAGCCTTACCTAGCTGCCAAAACTGTTTTACCAAAACTTTTTTTAGATTCCAGGAGCCCCGCCAATCTGGCATGTGCCGCCTAGGGGAGAAAGTCAAAGCCAAATAGTCTCAAACGACTATTAAGTCTGAATACATTCAGTCTCACCTGGAACTCAAAATTGCCTTACCAAAACTTGTCTCAGATACCAGGAACTCTGTTAATCCAGCATTTGCATCCTAGGGGCGCAAGTAAAAGCCAAACAGGCTCACCCAACTATTAAATCTTAAAACATGTAGCCCCATCTGGCCGCCAAAACTGATTTACGAAACCTTGTCTTAGATACCAGGAACCCTGTTATTCCGGCATTTGCATCCTAGGGGCGCAAGTCAAAGCCAAACAGGCTCACCCAACTATTAAATCTTAAAACATATAGCCCCATCTGGCCGCCAAAACCGACTTACCAAAACATGTCTTAGATACCAGGAACCCTGTTATTCCAGCATTTGCATCCTAGGGGCGCAAGTCAAAGCCAAACACGCTCACCCGACTATTTAATCTTAAAGCATACAGCCTTACCTAGCTGTCAAAACTGTTTTACCAAATTTGTCTCAGATACCAGGAACACTGTTAATGCAGCATTTGCATCCTAGGGGCGCATTCAAAACCAAACAGGCTCACCCAACTATTAAATCTTAAAACATATAGCCCCATCTGGCCGCCAAAACCGACTTACCAAAACATGTCTTAGATACCAGGAACCCTGTTATTCCAGCATTTGCATCCTAGGGGCGCAAGTCAAAGCCAAACACGCTCACCCGACTATTTAATCTTAAAGTATACAGCCTTGCCTAGCTGTCAAAACTGTTTTATCAAAACTTGTCTTAGATTCCAGGAGTCCCGCCAATCTGGCATGTGGAGCCTAGGGGAGCAAGTCAAAACCAAACAGGCTCACCCGACAATTTAATCTTAAAACATACAGACTTACGTAGCTGAAAAAACTGCTTTACCAAAACTTGCCTTAAAAACCAGGAGCCTTGTTAATCTAGCATTTGCAGCCTAGGGGAGCAAGTCAAAGCGAAATAGTCTCGCCCGACTACTAAGTCTTAACACATTTAGCCTCACCTGAACTCAAAATTGCCTTACCAAAACTTGTCTCAGATACCAGAAACCCTGTTAATCCAGCATTTGCATCCTAGGGTAGCAAGTCAAAGTCAAACAGACTCACCCGACTATTAAATCTTAAAACATATAGCCCCATCTGGCCGCCAAAACTGATTAACGAAAACTTGTCTTAGATACCAGGAACCCTGTTATTCCAGCATTTGCATCCTAGGGGCGCAAGTCAAAGCCAAACACGCTCACCCGACTATTTAATCTTAAAGCATACAGCCTTACCTAGCTGTCAAAACTGTTTTACCAAAACTTGTCTTAGATTCCAGGAGGCCCGCCAATCTGGTATGTGCATCCTAGGGGCGCAAGTCAAAGCCAAACACGCTCACCCGACTATTTAATCTTAAAGCATACAGCCTTACCTAGCTGTCAAAACTGTTTTACCAAATTTGTCTCAGATAGCAGGAACACTGTTAATGCAGCATTTGCATCCTAGGGGCGCAAGACAAAGCCAAACAGGATCACCCAACTATTAAATCTTAAAACATATAGCCCCATCTGGCCGCCAAAACCGACTTACCAAAACATGTCTTAGATACCAGGAACCCTGTTATTCCAGCATTTGCATCCTAGGGGCGCAAGTCAAAGCCAAACACGCTTACCCGACTATTTAATCTTAAAGCATACAGCTTTACCTAGCTGTCAAAACTGTTTTACCAAAACTTGTCTTAGATTCCAGGAGCCCCGCCAATCTGGCATGTGCAGCCTAGGGGAGCAAGTCAAAGCCAAACAGGCTCACCCGACAATTTAATCTTAAAACATACAGACTTACGTAGCTGCCAAAACTGATTTACCAAAACTTGTCTTAGATACCAGGAACCCTGTTATTCCAGCATTTGCATCCTAGGGGCGCAAGTCAAAGCCAAACACGCTCACCCGACTATTTAATCTTAAAGCATACAGCCTTACCTAGCTGCCAAAACTGTTTTACCAAAACTTTTTTTTAGATTCCAGGAGCCCCGCCAATCTGGCATGTGCCGCCTAGGGGAGAAAGTCAAAGCAAAATAGTCTCAAACGACTATTAAGTCTGAATACATTCAGTCTCACCTGGAACTCAAAATTGCCTTACCAAAACTTGTCTCAGATACCAGGAACTCTGTTAATCCAGCATTTGCATCCTAGGGGCGCAAGTAAAAGCCAAACAGGCTCACCCAACTATTAAATCTTAAAACATGTAGCCCCATCTGGCCGCCAAAACTGATTTACGAAAACTTGTCTTAGATACCAGGAACCCTGTTATTCCGGCATTTGCATCCTAGGGGCGCAAGTCAAAGCCAAACAGGCTCACCCAACTATTAAATCTTAAAACATATAGCCCCATCTGGCCGCCAAAACCGACTTACCAAAACATGTCTTAGATACCAGGAACCCTGTTATTCCAGCATTTGCATCCTAGGGGCGCAAGTCAAAGCCAAACACGCTCACCCGACTATTTAATCTTAAAGCATACAGCCTTACCTAGCTGTCAAAACTGTTTTACCAAATTTGTCTCAGATACCAGGAACACTGTTAATGCAGCATTTGCATCCTAGGGGCGCATTCAAAACCAAACAGGCTCACCCAACTATTAAATCTTAAAACATATAGCCCCATCTGGCCGCCAAAACCGACTTACCAAAACATGTCTTAGATACCAGGAACCCTGTTATTCCAGCATTTGCATCCTAGGGGCGCAAGTCAAAGCCAAACACGCTCACCCGACTATTTAATCTTAAAGTATACAGCCTTGCCTAGCTGTCAAAACTGTTTTATCAAAACTTGTCTTAGATTCCAGGAGTCCCGCCAATCTGGCATGTGGAGCCTAGGGGAGCAAGTCAAAGCCAAACAGGCTCACCCGACAATTTAATCTTAAAACATACAGACTTACGTAGCTGCCAAAACTGCTTTACCAAAACTTGCCTTAAAAACCAGGAGCCTTGTTAATCTAGCATTTGCAGCTTAGGGGAGCAAGTCAAAGCGAAATAGTCTCGCCCGACTACTAAGTCTTAACACATTTAGCCTCACCTGAACTCAAAATTGCCTTACCAAAACTTGTCTCAGATACCAGAAACCCTGTTAATCCAGCATTTGCATCCTAGGGTAGCAAGTCAAAGTCAAACAGACTCACCCGACTATTAAATCTTAAAACATATAGCCCCATCTGGCCGCCAAAACTGATTAACGAAAACTTGTCTTAGATACCAGGAACCCTGTTATTCCAGCATTTGCATCCTAGGGGCGCAAGTCAAAGCCAAACACGCTCACCCGACTATTTAATCTTAAAGCATACAGCCTTACCTAGCTGTCAAAACTGTTTTACCAAAACTTGTCTTAGATTCCAGGAGCCCCGCCAATCTGGTATGTGCATCCTAGGGGCGCAAGTCAAAGCCAAACACGCTCACCCGACTATTTAATCTTAAAGCATACAGCCTTACCTAGCTGTCAAAACTGTTTTACCAAATTTGTCTCAGATAGCAGGAACACTGTTAATGCAGCATTTGCATCCTAGGGGCGCAAGACAAAGCCAAACAGGATCACCCAACTATTAAATCTTAAAACATATAGCCCCATCTGGCCGCCAAAACCGACTTACCAAAACATGTCTTAGATACCAGGAACCCTGTTATTCCAGCATTTGCATCCTAGGGGCGCAAGTCAAAGCCAAACACGCTCACCCGACTATTTAATCTTAAAGCATACAGCTTTACCTAGCTGTCAAAACTGTTTTACCAAAACTTGTCTTAGATTTCAGGAGTCCCGCCAATCTGGCATGTGGAGCCTAGGGGAGCAAGTCAAAGCCAAACAGGCTCACCCGACAATTTAATCTTAAAACATACATACTTACGTAGCTGCCAAAACTGCTTTACCAAAACTTGCCTTAAAAACCAGGAGCCTTGTTAATCTAGCATTTGCAGCCTAGGGGAGCAAGTCAAATCGAAATAGTCTCACCCGACTATTAAGTCTTTACACATTTAGCCTCACCTGAACTCAAAATTGCCTTACCAATACCAGGAACCCTGTTTATCCAGCATTTGCATCCTAGGGGCGCAACTCAAAGCCAAACAGGCTCAACCGACTATTTAATCTTAAAACATACAGTCTTGCCCAGCTGTCAAAACTGTTTTACCAAACCTTGTCTAAGATTCCAGGAGCCAAGCCAATCTGGCATGTGGAGCCTAGAGGAGCAAGTCAAAGCCAAACAGGCTCCCCGACAGTTTAATCTTAAAAAATACAGACTTACCTAGCTGTCAAAACTGTTTTACCAAAACTTTTTTTAGATTCCAGGTGCCCCGCCTATCTGGCATGTGCCGCCTAGGGGAGAAAGTCAAAGCCAAATAGTCTCAAACGACTATTAAGTCTGAATACATTCAGTCTCACCTGGAACTCAAAATTGCCTTACCAAAACTTGTCTCAGATACCAGGAACACTGTTAATCCAGCATTTGCATCCTAGGGTAGCAAGTCAAAGTCAAACAGACTCACCCGACTATTAAATCTTAAAACATATAGCCCCATCTGGCCACCAAAACTGATTAACGAAAACTTGTCTTAGATACCAGGAACCCTGTTATTCCAGCATTTGCATCCTAGGGGCGCAAGTCAAAGCCAAACACGCTCACCCGACTATTTAATCTTAAAATATACAGCCTTACCTAGCTGTCAAAACTGTTTTACCAAAACTTGTCTTAGATTCCAGGAGCCCCGCCAATCTGGCATGTGCATCCTAGGGGCGCAATTCAAAGCCAAACACGCTCACCCGACTATTTAATCTTAAAGTATACAGCCTTACCTAGCTGTCAAAACTGTTTTACCAAAACTTGTCTTAGATTCCAGGAGCCCCGCCAATTTGGCATGTGCAGCCTAGGGGAGCAAGTCAAAGCCAAACAGGCTCCCCCGACAGTTTAATCTTAAAAAATACAGACTTACCTAGCTGTCAAAACTGTTTTACCAAAACTTTTTTTAGATTCCACGTGCCCCGCCAATCTGGCATGTGCCGCCTAGGGGGAAAGTCAAACCAAATAGTCTCAAACGACTATTAAGTCTGAATACATTCAGTCTCACCTGGAACTCAAAAATTGCCTTACCAAAACTTGTCTCAGATACCAGGAACACTGTTAATGCAGCATTTGCATCCTAGGGGCGCAAGTCAAAGCCAAACACGCTCACCCGGCTATTTACTCATAAAGCATACAGCCTTACCTAGCTGTCAAAACTGTTTTACCAAAACTTGTCTTAGATTCCAGGAGTCCCGCGGATCTGGCATGTGGAGCCTAGGGGAGCAAGTCAAAGCCAAACAGGCTCACCCGACAATTTAATCTTAAAACATACAGACTTACGTAGCTGCCAAAACTGCTTTACCAAAACTTTTTTTAGATTCCAGGAGCCCCGCCAATCTGGCCTGTGGAGCCTAGGGGAGCAAGTCAATGCCAAACAGGCTCATCCGACCATTTAATCCTAAAACATTTAGCCCCATCTGGCCGCCAAAACTGATTTACCAAAACTTTACACATTCAGCCTCACCTGGAACTCAAAATTGCCTTACCAAAACTTGTCTCAGATACCAGGAACCCTGTTTATCCAGCATTTGCATCCTAGGGGAGCAAGTCAAAGTCAAACAGACTCACCCGACAATTTAACCTTAAAACATACAGACTTACGTAGCTGTCAAAATTGCTTTACCAAAACTTTTTTAGATTCCAGGAGCCCCGCCAATCTGGCCTGTGGAGCCTAGGGGAGCAAGTCAATGCCAAACAGGCTCATCCGACCATTTAATCCTAAAACATTTAGCCCCATCTGGCCGCCAAAACTGATTTACCAAAACTTGCCTTAGAAACCAGGAGCCCTGTTAATCTAGCATTTGCAGCCTAGGGGAGCAAGTCAAAGCAAAATAGTCTCACCCGACTATTAAGTCTTAACACATTCAGCCTCACCTGGAACTCAAAATTGCCTTACCAAAACTTGTCTCAGATACCAGGAACCCTGTTAATCCAGCATTTGCATCCTAGGGGAGCAAGTCAAAGTCAAACAGACTCACCCGACAATTTAACCTTAAAACATACAGACTTACGTAGCTGTCAAAATTGCTTTACCAAAACTTTTTTTAGATTCGAGGAGCCCCGCCAATCTGGCCTGTGGAGCCTAGGGGAGCAAGTCAAAGCCAAACAGGCTCATCCGACTATTTAATCCTAAAACATATAGCCCCATCTGGCCGCCAAAACTGATTTACCAAAACTTGTCTCAGATACCAGGAACCCTGTTAATCCAGCATTTGCATCCTAGGGGCGCCAGTCAAAGCCAAACAGGTTCACCAAACTATTAAATCTTAAAACATATAGCCCCATCTGGCCGCGAAATCGGACTTACCAAAACATGTCTTAGATACTAGGAACCCTGTTATTCCAGCATTTGCATCCTAGGGGCGCAAGTCAAAGCCAAACACGGTCAGCCGACTTTTAAATCTTAAAGCATACAGCCTTACCTAGCTGTCAAAATTGCTTTACCAAAACTTTTTTTAGATTCGAGGAGCCCCGCCAATCTGGCCTGTGGAGCCTAGGGGAGCAAGTCAAAGCCAAACAGGCTCATCCGACTATTTAATCCTAAAACATATAGCCCCATCTGGCCGCCAAAACTGATTTACCAAAACTTGTCTCAGATACCAGGAACCCTGTTAATCCAGCATTTGCATCCTAGGGGCGCCAGTCAAAGCCAAACAGGTTCACCAAACTATTAAATCTTAAAACATATAGCCCCATCTGGCCGCGAAATCGGACTTACCAAAACTTGTCTCAGATACCAGGAACACTGTTAATGCAGCATTTGCATCCTAGGGGCGCAAGTCAAAGCCAAACAGGCTCACCCGACTATTAAATCTTAAAACATATAGCCTCATCTGGACGCCAAAACTGATTTACCAAAACTTGTCATAGATACCAGGAACCCTGTTATTCCAGCATTTGCATCCTAGGGGCGCAAGTCAAAGCCAAACACGCTCACCCGACTATTTAATCTTAAAACATATAGCCTTACCTAGCTGTCAAAACTGTTTTACCAAAACTTGTCTTAGATTCCAGGAGCCTCGCCAATCTGGCATGTGCAGCCTAGGGGAGCAAGTCAAAGCCATACAGGCTCCCCCTACAGTTTAATCTTAAAACATACAGACTTACGTAGCTGTCAAAACTGTTTTACCAAAACTTGTCTTAGATACCAGGAACCCTGTTATTCCAGCATTTGCATCCTAGGGGCGCAAGTCAAAGCCAAACAGGCTCACCCGACAATTTAATCTTAAAACATACAGACTTACGTAGCTGCCAAAACTGATTTACCAAAACTTGTCTTAGATTCCAGGAGCCTCGCCAATCTGGCATGTGCAGCCTAGGGGAGCAAGTCAAAGCCATACAGGCTCCCCCTACAGTTTAATCTTAAAACATACAGACTTACGTAGCTGTCAAAACTGTTTTACCAAAACTTGTCTTAGATACCAGGAACCCTGTTATTCCAGCATTTGCATCCTAGGGGCGCCAGTCAAAGCCAAACAGGTTCACCAAACTATTAAATCTTAAAACATATAGCCCCATCTGGCCGCGAAATCGGACTTACCAAAACTTGTCTCAGATACCAGGAACACTGTTAATGCAGCATTTGCATCCTAGGGGCGCAAGTCAAAGCCAAACAGGCTCACCCGACTATTAAATCTTAAAACATATAGCCTCATCTGGACGCCAAAACTGATTTACCAAAACTTGTCTCAGATACCAGGAACCCTGTTAATCCAGCATTTGCATCCTAGGGGCGCCAGTCAAAGCCAAACAGGTTCACCAAACTATTAAATCTTAAAACATATAGCCTCATCTGGACGCCAAAACTGATTTACCAAAACTTGTCATAGATACCAGGAACCCTGTTATTCCAGCATTTGCATCCTAGGGGCGCAAGTCAAAGCCAAACAGGCTCACCCGACAATTTAATCTTAAAACATACAGACTTACGTAGCTGCCAAAACTGATTTACCAAAACTTGTCTTAGATACCAGGAACCCTGTTATTCCAGCATTTGCATCCTAGGGGCGCAAGTCAAAGCCAAACACGCTCACCCGACTATTTAATCTTAAAGCATACAGCCTTACCTAGCTGTCAAAACTGTTTTACCAAAACTTGTCTAAGATTCCAGGAGCCAAGCCAATCTGGCATGTGGAGCCTAGGGGAGCAAGTCAAAGCCATACAGGCTCCCCCTACAGTTTAATCTTAAAACATACAGACTTACGTAGCTGTCAAAACTGTTTTACCAAAACTTGTCTTAGATTCCAGGAGCCCCGCCAATCTGGCATGTGCAGCCTAGGGGAGCAAGTCAAAGCCAAATAGTCTCAAACGACTATTAAGTCTGAATACATTCAGTCTCACCTGGAACTCAAAATTGCCTTACCAAAACTTGTCTCAGATACCAGGAACCCTGTTAATCCAGCATTTGCATCCTAGGGGAGCAAGTCAAAGTCAAATAGTCTCACCCGACTATTGAATTTTAAATTATATAGCCCCACCTGGCCGCCAAAACTGATTTACCAAAACTTGTCTCAAATACCAGGAACCCTGTTAATCCAGCATTTTCATCCTAGGGGCGCAAGTCAAAGCCAAACAGGCTCACCCAACTATTAAATCTTAAAACATGTAGCCCCATCTGGCCGCCAAAACTGATTTACGAAAACTTGTCTTAGATACCAGGAACCCTGTTATTCCGGCATTTGCATCCTAGGGGCGCAAGTCAAAGCCAAACAGGCTAACCCCACTATTAAATCTTAAAACATACAGCCTTACCTAGCTGTCAAAACTGTTTTACCAAATTTGTCTCAGATACCAAGAACACTGTTAATGCAGCATTTGCATCCTAGGGGCGCATTCAAAGCCAACAGCCGACAGTTTAATCTTAAAACATACAGACTTACGTAGCTGTCAAAACTGTTTTACCAAAACTTTTTTTAGATTCCAGGTGCCCCGCCAATCTGGCATGTGCCGCCTAGGGGAGAAAGTCAAAGCCAAATAGTCTCACCCGACTATTGAATTTTAAATCATATAGCCCCACCTGGCCACCAAAACTGATTTACCAAAACTTGTCTCAAATACCAGGAACCCTGTTAATCCAGCATTTGCATCCTAGGGGCGCAAGTCAAAGCCAAACACGCTCACCCGACTATTTAATCTTAAAACATACAGCCTTACCTAGCTGTCAAAACTGTTTTACCAAAACTTGTCTTAGATTCCAGGAACACTGTTAATGCAGCATTTGCAGCCTAGGGGCGCAAGTCAAAGCCAAACAGGCTCACCCAACTATTAAATCTTAAAACATATAGCCCCATCTGGCCGCCAAAACCGACTTACCAAAACATGTCTTAGATACCAGGAACCCTGTTATTCCAGCATTTGCATCCTAGGGGCGCAAGTCAAAGCCAAACACGCTCACCCGACTATTTAATCTTAAAGCATACAGCCTTACCTAGCTGTCAAAACTGTTTTACCAAAACTTGTCTTAGATTCCAGGAGCCCCGCCAATCTGGCATGTGGAGCCTAGGGGAGCAAGTCAAAGCCAAACAGGCTCACCCGACAATTTAATCTTAAAACATACAGACTTACGTAGCTACCAAAACTGCTTTACCAAAACTTGCCATAAAAACCAGGAGCCCTGTTAATCTAGCATTTGCAGCCTAGGGGAGCAAGTCAAAGCGAAATAGTCTCACCCGACTATTAAGTCTTAACACATTTAGCCTCACCTGAACTCAAAATTGCCTTACCAATACCAGGAACCCTGTTTATCCAGCATTTGCATCCTAGGGGCGCAACTCAAAGCCAAACAGGCTCAACCGACTATTTAATCTTAAAACATACAGTCTTGCCCAGCTGTCAAAACTGTTTTACCAAACCTTGTCTAAGATTCCAGGAGCCAAGCCAATCTGGCATGTGGAGCCTAGGGGAGCAAGTCAAAGCCAAACAGGCTCCCCCGACAGTTTAATCTTAAAAAATACAGAATTACCTAGCTGTCAAAACTGTTTTACCAAAACTTTTTTTAGATTCCAGGTGCCCCGCCAATCTGGCATGTGCCGCCTAGGGGAGAAAGTCAAAGCCAAATAGTCTCAAACGACTATTAAGTCTGAATACATTCAGTCTCACCTGGAACTCAAAATTGCCTTACCAAAACTTGTCTCAGATACCAGGAACCCTGTTAATCCAGCATTTGCATCCTAGGGTAGCAAGTCAAAGTCAAACAGACTCACCCGACTATTAAATCTTAAAACATATAGCCCCATCTGGCCGCCAAAACTGATTAACGAAAACTTGTCTTAGATGCCAGGAACCCTGTTATTCCAGCATTTGCATCCTAGGGGCGCAAGTCAAACCCAAACACGCTCACCCGACTATTTAATCTTAAAACATACAGCCTTACCCAGCTGTCCAAACTGTTTTACCAAAACTTGTCTTAGATTCCAGGAGCCCCGCCAATCTGGCATGTGCAGCCTAGGGGAGCAAGTCAAAGCCAAACAGGCTCACCCGACAATTTAATCCTAAAACATACAGACTTACGTAGCTGCCAAAACTGATTAACGAAAACTTGTCTTAGATACCAGGAACCCTGTTATTCCAGCATTTGCATCCTAGGGGCGCAAGTCAAACCCAAACACGCTCACCCGACTATTTAATCTTAAAACATACAGCCTTACCCAGCTGTCAAAACTGTTTTACCAAAACTTGTCTTAGATTCCAGGAGCCCCGCCAATCTGGCATGTGCAGCCTAGGGGAGCAAGTCAAAGCCAAACAGGCTCACCCGACTATTTAATCTTAAAGCATACAGCCTTACCTAGCTGTCAAAACTGTTTTACCAAAACTTGTCTTAGATTCCAGGAGCCCCGCCAATCTGGCATGTGCATCCTAGGGGCGCAAGTCAAAGCCAAACACGCTCACCCGACTATTTAATCTTAAAGCATACAGCCTTACCTAGCTGTCAAAACTGTCTTACCAAAACTTGTCTTAGATTCCAGGAGCCCCGCCAATCTGGCATGTGCAGCCAAGGGGAGCAAGTCAAAGCCAAACAGGCTCCCCCGACAGTTTAATCTTAAAAAATACAGACTTACCTAGCTGTCAAAACAGTTTTATCAAAACTTTTTTTAGATTCCAGGTGCCCCGCCAATCTGGCATGTGCAGCCTAGAGGGAAAAGTCAAAGCCAAATAGTCTCAAACGACTATTAAGTCTGAATACATTCAGACTCACCTGGAACTCAAAATTGCCTTACCAAAACTTGTCTCAGATACCAGGAACACTGTTAATGCAGCATTTGCATCCTAGGGGCGCAAGTCAAAGCCAAACAGGCTCACCCGACTATTAAATCTTAAAACATATAGCCCCATCTGGCCGCCAAAAACTGATTTACCAAAACTTGTCCAATATACCAGGAACCCTGTTATTCCAGCATTTGCATCCTAGAGGCGCAAGTCAAAGCCAAACACGCTCACCCGGCTATTTACTCTTAAAGCATACAGCCTTACCTAGCTGTCAAAACTGTTTTACCAAAACTTGTCTTAGATTCCAGGAGTCCCGCGGATCTGGCATGTGGAGCCTAGGGGAGCAAGTCAAAGCCAAACAGGCTCACCCGACAATTTAATCTTAAAACATACAGACTTACGTAGCTGCCAAAACTGCTTTACCAAAACTTGCCTTAAAAACCAGAAGCCTTGTTAATCTAGCATTTGCAGCCTAGGGGAGCAAGTCAAAGCCAAACAGGCTCAACCGACTATTTAATTGTCTTGTCTTAGATTCCAGGAGCCCCGCCAATCTGGCATGTGCATCCTAGGGGCGCAAGTCAAAGCCAAACACGCTCACCCGACTATTTAATCTTAAAGCATACAGCCTTACCTAGCTGTCAAAACTGTCTTACCAAAACTTGTCTTAGATTCCAGGAGCCCCGCCAATCTGGCATGTGCAGCCAAGGGGAGCAAGTCAAAGCCAAACAGGCTCCCCCGACAGTTTAATCTTAAAAAATACAGACTTACCTAGCTGTCAAAACAGTTTTATCAAAACTTTTTTTAGATTCCAGGTGCCCCGCCAATCTGGCATGTGCAGCCTAGGGAGAAAAGTCAAAGCCAAATAGTCTCAAACGACTATTAAGTCTGAATACATTCAGTCTCACCTGGAACTCAAAATTGCCTTACCAAAACTTGGCTCAGATACCAGGAACACTGTTAATGCAGCATTTGCATCCTAGGGGCGCAAGTCAAAGCCAAACAGGCTCACCCGACTATTAAATCTTAAAACATATAGCCCCATCTGGCCGCCAAAAACTGATTTACCAAAACTTGTCCAATATACCAGGAACCCTGTTATTCCAGCATTTGCATCCTAGAGGCGCAAGTCAAAGCCAAACACGCTCACCCGGCTATTTACTCTTAAAGCATACAGCCTTACCTAGCTGTCAAAACTGTTTTACCAAAACTTGTCTTAGATTCCAGGAGTCCCGCGGATCTGGCATGTGGAGCCTAGGGGAGCAAGTCAAAGCCAAACAGGCTCACCCGACAATTTAATCTTAAAACATACAGACTTACGTAGCTGCCAAAACTGCTTTACCAAAACTTGCCTTAAAAACCAGAAGCCTTGTTAATCTAGCATTTGCAGCCTAGGGGAGCAAGTCAAAGCCAAACAGGCTCAACCGACTATTTAATCTTAAAACATACAGTCTTGCCCAGCTGTCAAAACTGTTTTACCAAACCTTGTCTAAGATTCCAGGAGCCAAGCCAATCTGGCATGTGGAGCCTAGGGGAGCAAGTCAAAGCCAAAAAGGCTCCCCCGACAGTTTAATCTTAAAAAATACAGACTTACCAAGCTGTCAAAACTGTTTTACCAAAACTTTTTTTAGATTCCAGGTGCCCCGCCAATCTGGCATGTGCCGCCTAGGGGAGAAAGTCAAAGCCAAATAGTCTCAAACGACTATTAAGTCTGAATACATTCAGTCTCACCTGGAACTCAAAATTGCCTTACCAAAACTTGTCTCAGATACCAGGAACCCTGTTAATCCAGCATTTGCATCCTAGGGTAGCAAGTCAAAGTCAAACAGACTCACCCGACTATTAAATCTTAAAACATATAGCCCCATCTGGCCGCCAAAACTGATTAACGAAAACTTGTCTTAGATACCAGGAACCCTGTTATTCCAGCATTTGCATCCTAGGGGCGCAAGTCAAAGCCAAACACGCTCACCCGACTATTTAATCTTAAAACATACAGCCTTACCTAGCTGTCAAAACTGTTTTACCAAAACTTGTCTTAGATTCCAGGAGCCCCGCCAATCTGGCATGTGCAACCTAGGGGAGCAAGTCAAAGCCAAACAGGCTCACCCGACAATTTAATCTTAAAACATACAGACTTACGTAGCTGCCAAAACTGATTAACGAAAACTTGTCTTAGATACCAGGAACCCTGTTATTCCAGCATTTGCATCCTAGGGGCGCAAGTCAAAGCCAAACACGCTCACCCGACTATTTAATCTTAAAGCATACAGCCTTACCTAGCTGTCAAAACTGTTTTACCAAAACTTGCCTTAGATTCCAGGAGTCCCGCCAATCTGGCATGTGGAGCCTAGGGGAGCAAGTCAAAGCCAAACAGGCTCACCCGACAATTTAATCTTAAAACATACAGACTTACGTAGCTACCAAAACTGCTTTACCAAAACTTGCCTTAAAAACCAGGAGCCTTGTTAATCTAGCATTTGCAGCCTAGGGGAGCAAGTCAAAGCGAAATAGTCTCACCCGACTATTAAGTCTTAACACATTTAGCCTCACCTGAACTCAAAATTGCCTTACCAATACCAGGAACCCTGTTTATCCAGCATTTGCATCCTAGGGGCGCAACTCAAAGCCAAACAGGCTCAACCGACTATTTAATCTTAAAACATACAGTCTTGCCCAGCTGTCAAAACTGTTTTACCAAACCTTGTCTAAGATTCCAGGAGCCAAGCCAATCTGGCATGTGGAGCCTAGGGGAGCAAGTCAAAGCCAAACAGGCTCCCCCGACAGTTTAATCTTAAAAAATACAGAATTACCTAGCTGTCAAAACTGTTTTACCAAAACTTTTTTTAGATTCCAGGTGCCCCGCCAATCTGGCATGTGCCGCCTAGGGGAGAAAGTCAAAGCCAAATAGTCTCAAACGACTATTAAGTCTGAATACATTCAGTCTCACCTGGAACTCAAAATTGCCTTACCAAAACTTGTCTCAGATACCAGGAACCCTGTTAATCCAGCATTTGCATCCTAGGGTAGCAAGTCAAAGTCAAACAAACTCACCCGACTATTAAGTCTTAAAACATATAGCCCCATCTGGCCGCCAAAACTGATTAACGAAAACTTGTCTTAGATACCAGGAACCCTGTTATTCCAGCATTTGCATCCTAGGGGCGCAAGTCAAACCCAAACACGCTCACCCGACTATTTAATCTTAAAACATACAGCCTTACCTAGCTGTCAAAACTGTTTTACCAAAACTTGTCTTAGATTCCAGGAGCCCCGCCAATCTGGCATGTGCAGCCTAGGGGAGCAAGTCAAAGCCAAACAGGCTCACCCGACAATTTAATCCTAAAACATACAGACTTACGTAGCTGCCAAAACTGATTTACCAAAACTTGTCTTAGATACCAGGAACCCTGTTATTCCAGCATTTGCATCCTAGGGGCGCAAGTCAAAGCCAAACACGCTCACCCGACTATTTAATCTTAAAGCATACAGCCTTACCTAGCTGTCAAAACTGTTTTACCAAAACTTGTCTTAGATTCCAGGAGCCCCGCCAATCTGGCATGTGCATCCTAGGGGCGCAAGTCAAAGCCAAACAGGCTCCCCCGGCAGTTTAATCTTAAAAAATACAGACTTACCTAGCTGTCAAAACAGTTTTATCAAAACTTTTTTTAGATTCCAGGTGCCCCGCCAATCTGGCATGTGCAGCCTAGGGAGAAAAGTCAAAGCCAAATAGTCTCAAACGACTATTAAGTCTGAATACATTCAGTCTCACCTGGAACTCAAAATTGCCTTACCAAAACTTGTTTCAGATACCAGGAACCCTGTTAATCCAGCATTGGCATCCTAGGGGCGCAACTCAAAGCCAAACACGCTCACCCGACTATTTAATCTTAAAACATACAGTCTTGCCCAGCTGTCAAAACTGTTTTACCAAACCTTGTCTTAGATTCCAGGAGCCAAGCCAATCTGGCATGTGGAGCCTAAGGGAGCAAGTCAAAGCCAAACAGGCTCACCCGACAATTTAATCTTAAAACATACAGACTTACGTAGTTGCCAAAGCTGCTTTACCAAAACTTGTCTCAGATACCAGGAACCCTGTTAATTCAGCATTTGCATCCTAGGTGCGCAAGTCAAAGCCAAACAGGCTCACCAAACTATTAAATCTTAAAACATATAGCACCATCTGGCCGCCAAAACTGATTTACGAAAACTTGTCTTAGATACCAGGAACCCTGTTATTTCAGCATTTGCATCCTAGGGGCGCAAGTCAAAGCCAAACACGCTCACCCGACTATTTAATCTTAAAACATACAGCCTTACGTAGCTGCCAAAACTGCTTTACCAAAACTTGCCTTAAAAACCAGAAGCCTTGTTAATCTAGCATTTGCAGCCTAGGGGAGCAAGTCAAAGCCAAACAGGCTCAACCGACTATTTAATTGTCTTGTCTTAGATTCCAGGAGCCCCGCCAATCTGGCATGTGCATCCTAGGGGCGCAAGTCAAAGCCAAACACGCTCACCCGACTATTTAATCTTAAAGCATACAGCCTTACCTAGCTGTCAAAACTGTCTTACCAAAACTTGTCTTAGATTCCAGGAGCCCCGCCAATCTGGCATGTGCAGCCAAGGGGAGCAAGTCAAAGCCAAACAGGCTCCCCCGACAGTTTAATCTTAAAAAATACAGACTTACCTAGCTGTCAAAACAGTTTTATCAAAACTTTTTTTAGATTCCAGGTGCCCCGCCAATCTGGCATGTGCAGCCTAGGGAGAAAAGTCAAAGCCAAATAGTCTCAAACGACTATTAAGTCTGAATACATTCAGTCTCACCTGGAACTCAAAATTGCCTTACCAAAACTTGTCTCAGATACCAGGAACACTGTTAATGCAGCATTTGCATCCTAGGGGCGCAAGTCAAAGCCAAACAGGCTCACCCGACTATTAAATCTTAAAACATATAGCCCCATCTGGCCGCCAAAAACTGATTTACCAAAACTTGTCCAATATACCAGGAACCCTGTTATTCCAGCATTTGCATCCTAGAGGCGCAAGTCAAAGCCAAACACGCTCACCCGGCTATTTACTCTTAAAGCATACAGCCTTACCTAGCTGTCAAAACTGTTTTACCAAAACTTGTCTTAGATTCCAGGAGTCCCGCGGATCTGGCATGTGGAGCCTAGGGGAGCAAGTCAAAGCCAAACAGGCTCACCCGACAATTTAATCTTCAAACATACAGACTTACGTAGCTGCCAAAACTGCTTTACCAAAACTTGCCTTAAAAACCAGAAGCCTTGTTAATCTAGCATTTGCAGCCTAGGGGAGCAAGTCAAAGCCAAACAGGCTCAACCGACTATTTAATCTTAAAACATACAGTCTTGCCCAGCTGTCAAAACTGTTTTACCAAACCTTGTCTAAGATTCCAGGAGCCAAGCCAATCTGGCATGTGGAGCCTAGGGGAGCAATTCAAAGCCAAAAAGGCTCCCCCGACAGTTTAATCTTAAAAAATACAGACTTACCAAGCTGTCAAAACTGTTTTACCAAAACTTTTTTTAGATTCCAGGTGCCCCGCCAATCTGGCATGTGCCGCCTAGGGAGAAAGTCAAAGCCAAATAGTCTCAAACGACTATTAAGTCTGAATACATTCAGTCTCACCTGGAACTCAAAATTGCCTTACCAAAACTTGTCTCAGATACCAGGAACCCTGTTAATCCAGCATTTGCATCCTAGGGTAGCAAGTCAAAGTCAAACAGACTCACCCGACTATTAAATCTTAAAACATATAGCCCCATCTGGCCGCCAAAACTGATTAACGAAAACTTGTCTTAGATACCAGGAACCCTGTTATTCCAGCATTTGCATCCTAGGGGCGCAAGTCAAAGCCAAACACGCTCACCCGACTATTTAATCTTAAAACATACAGCCTTACCTAGCTGTCAAAACTGTTTTACCAAAACTTGTCTTAGATTCCAGGAGCCCCGCCAATCTGGCATGTGCAACCTAGGGGAGCAAGTCAAAGCCAAACAGGCTCACCCGACAATTTAATCTTAAAACATACAGACTTACGTAGCTGCCAAAACTGATTAACGAAAACTTGTCTTAGATACCAGGAACCCTGTTATTCCAGCATTTGCATCCTAGGGGCGCAAGTCAAAGCCAAACACGCTCACCCGACTATTTAATCTTAAAGCATACAGCCTTACCTAGCTGTCAAAACTGTTTTACCAAAACTTGCCTTAGATTCCAGGAGTCCCGCCAATCTGGCATGTGGAGCCTAGGGGAGCAAGTCAAAGCCAAACAGGCTCACCCGACAATTTAATCTTAAAACATACAGACTTACGTAGCTACCAAAACTGCTTTACCAAAACTTGCCTTAAAAACCAGGAGCCTTGTTAATCTAGCATTTGCAGCCTAGGGGAGCAAGTCAAAGCGAAATAGTCTCACCCGACTATTAAGTCTTAACACATTTAGCCTCACCTGAACTCAAAATTGCCTTACCAATACCAGGAACCCTGTTTATCCAGCATTTGCATCCTAGGGGCGCAACTCAAAGCCAAACAGGCTCAACCGACTATTTAATCTTAAAACATACAGTCTTGCCCAGCTGTCAAAACTGTTTTACCAAACCTTGTCTAAGATTCCAGGAGCCAAGCCAATCTGGCATGTGGAGCCTAGGGGAGCAAGTCAAAGCCAAACAGGCTCCCCCGACAGTTTAATCTTAAAAAATACAGAATTACCTAGCTGTCAAAACTGTTTTACCAAAACTTTTTTTAGATTCCAGGTGCCCCGCCAATCTGGCATGTGCCGCCTAGGGGAGAAAGTCAAAGCCAAATAGTCTCAAACGACTATTAAGTCTGAATACATTCAGTCTCACCTGGAACTCAAAATTGCCTTACCAAAACTTGTCTCAGATACCAGGAACCCTGTTAATCCAGCATTTGCATCCTAGGGTAGCAAGTCAAAGTCAAACAAACTCACCCGACTATTAAGTCTTAAAACATATAGCCCCATCTGGCCGCCAAAACTGATTAACGAAAACTTGTCTTAGATACCAGGAACCCTGTTATTCCAGCATTTGCATCCTAGGGGCGCAAGTCAAACCCAAACACGCTCACCCGACTATTTAATCTTAAAACATACAGCCTTACCTAGCTGTCAAAACTGTTTTACCAAAACTTGTCTTAGATTCCAGGAGCCCCGCCAATCTGGCATGTGCAGCCTAGGGGAGCAAGTCAAAGCCAAACAGGCTCACCCGACAATTTAATCCTAAAACATACAGACTTACGTAGCTGCCAAAACTGATTTACCAAAACTTGTCTTAGATACCAGGAACCCTGTTATTCCAGCATTTGCATCCTAGGGGCGCAAGTCAAAGCCAAACACGCTCACCCGACTATTTAATCTTAAAGCATACAGCCTTACCTAGCTGTCAAAACTGTCTTACCAAAACTTGTCTTAGATTCCAGGAGCCCCGCCAATCTGGCATGTGCAGCCAAGGGGAGCAAGTCAAAGCCAAACAGGCTCCCCCGACAGTTTAATCTTAAAAAATACAGACTTACCTAGCTGTCAAAACAGTTTTATCAAAACTTTTTTTAGATTCCAGGTGCCCCGCCAATCTGGCATGTGCAGCCTAGGGAGAAAAGTCAAAGCCAAATAGTCTCAAACGACTATTAAGTCTGAATACATTCAGTCTCACCTGGAACTCAAAATTGCCTTACCAAAACTTGTCTCAGATACCAGGAACACTGTTAATGCAGCATTTGCATCCTAGGGGCGCAAGTCAAAGCCAAACAGGCTCACCCGACTATTAAATCTTAAAACATATAGCCCCATCTGGCCGCCAAAAACTGATTTACCAAAACTTGTCCAATATACCAGGAACCCTGTTATTCCAGCATTTGCATCCTAGAGGCGCAAGTCAAAGCCAAACACGCTCACCCGGCTATTTACTCTTAAAGCATACAGCCTTACCTAGCTGTCAAAACTGTTTTACCAAAACTTGTCTTAGATTCCAGGAGTCCCGCGGATCTGGCATGTGGAGCCTAGGGGAGCAAGTCAAAGCCAAACAGGCTCACCCGACAATTTAATCTTAAAACATACAGACTTACGTAGCTGCCAAAACTGCTTTACCAAAACTTGCCTTAAAAACCAGAAGCCTTGTTAATCTAGCATTTGCAGCCTAGGGGAGCAAGTCAAAGCCAAACAGGCTCAACCGACTATTTAATCTTAAAACATACAGTCTTGCCCAGCTGTCAAAACTGTTTTACCAAACCTTGTCTAAGATTCCAGGAGCCAAGCCAATCTGGCATGTGGAGCCTAGGGGAGCAATTCAAAGCCAAAAAGGCTCCCCCGACAGTTTAATCTTAAAAAATACAGACTTACCAAGCTGTCAAAACTGTTTTACCAAAACTTTTTTTAGATTCCAGGTGCCCCGCCAATCTGGCATGTGCCGCCTAGGGGAGAAAGTCAAAGCCAAATAGTCTCAAACGACTATTAAGTCTGAATACATTCAGTCTCACCTGGAACTCAAAATTGCCTTACCAAAACTTGTCTCAGATACCAGGAACCCTGTTAATCCAGCATTTGCATCCTAGGGTAGCAAGTCAAAGTCAAACAGACTCACCCGACTATTAAATCTTAAAACATATAGCCCCATCTGGCCGCCAAAACTGATTAACGAAAACTTGTCTTAGATACCAGGAACCCTGTTATTCCAGCATTTGCATCCTAGGGGCGCAAGTCAAAGCCAAACACGCTCACCCGACTATTTAATCTTAAAACATACAGCCTTACCTAGCTGTCAAAACTGTTTTACCAAAACTTGTCTTAGATTCCAGGAGCCCCGCCAATCTGGCATGTGCAACCTAGGGGAGCAAGTCAAAGCCAAACAGGCTCACCCGACAATTTAATCTTAAAACATACAGACTTACGTAGCTGCCAAAACTGATTAACGAAAACTTGTCTTAGATACCAGGAACCCTGTTATTCCAGCATTTGCATCCTAGGGGCGCAAGTCAAAGCCAAACACGCTCACCCGACTATTTAATCTTAAAGCATACAGCCTTACCTAGCTGTCAAAACTGTTTTACCAAAACTTGCCTTAGATTCCAGGAGTCCCGCCAATCTGGCATGTGGAGCCTAGGGGAGCAAGTCAAAGCCAAACAGGCTCACCCGACAATTTAATCTTAAAACATACAGACTTACGTAGCTACCAAAACTGCTTTACCAAAACTTGCCTTAAAAACCAGGAGCCTTGTTAATCTAGCATTTGCAGCCTAGGGGAGCAAGTCAAAGCGAAATAGTCTCACCCGACTATTAAGTCTTAACACATTTAGCCTCACCTGAACTCAAAATTGCCTTACCAATACCAGGAACCCTGTTTATCCAGCATTTGCATCCTAGGGGCGCAACTCAAAGCCAAACAGGCTCAACCGACTATTTAATCTTAAAACATACAGTCTTGCCCAGCTGTCAAAACTGTTTTACCAAACCTTGTCTAAGATTCCAGGAGCCAAGCCAATCTGGCATGTGGAGCCTAGGGGAGCAAGTCAAAGCCAAACAGGCTCCCCCGACAGTTTAATCTTAAAAAATACAGAATTACCTAGCTGTCAAAACTGTTTTACCAAAACTTTTTTTAGATTCCAGGTGCCCCGCCAATCTGGCATGTGCCGCCTAGGGGAGAAAGTCAAAGCCAAATAGTCTCAAACGACTATTAAGTCTGAATACATTCAGTCTCACCTGGAACTCAAAATTGCCTTACCAAAACTTGTCTCAGATACCAGGAACCCTGTTAATCCAGCATTTGCATCCTAGGGTAGCAAGTCAAAGTCAAACAAACTCACCCGACTATTAAGTCTTAAAACATATAGCCCCATCTGGCCGCCAAAACTGATTAACGAAAACTTGTCTTAGATACCAGGAACCCTGTTATTCCAGCATTTGCATCCTAGGGGCGCAAGTCAAACCCAAACACGCTCACCCGACTATTTAATCTTAAAACATACAGCCTTACCTAGCTGTCAAAACTGTTTTACCAAAACTTGTCTTAGATTCCAGGAGTCCCGCGGATCTGGCATGTGGAGCCTAGGGGAGCAAGTCAAAGCCAAACAGGCTCACCCGACAATTTAATCCTAAAACATACAGACTTACGTAGCTGCCAAAACTGATTTACCAAAACTTGTCTTAGATACCAGGAACCCTGTTATTCCAGCATTTGCATCCTAGGGGCGCAAGTCAAAGCCAAACACGCTCACCCGACTATTTAATCTTAAAGCATACAGCCTTACCTAGCTGTCAAAACTGTTTTACCAAAACTTGTCTTAGATTCCAGGAGCCCCGCCAATCTGGCATGTGCATCCTAGGGGCGCAAGTCAAAGCCAAACAGGCTCCCCCGACAGTTTAATCTTAAAAAATACAGACTTACCTAGCTGTCAAAACAGTTTTATCAAAACTTTTTTTAGATTCCAGGTGCCCCGCCAATCTGGCATGTGCAGCCTAGGGAGAAAAGTCAAAGCCAAATAGTCTCAAACGACTATTAAGTCTGAATACATTCAGTCTCACCTGGAACTCAAAATTGCCTTACCAAAACTTGTCTTAGATACCAGGAACCCCGTTATTCCAGCATTTGCATCCTAGGGGCGCAAGTCAAAGCCAAACACGCTCACCCGACTATTTAATCTTAAAGCATACAGCCTTACCTAGCTGTCAAAACTGTTTTACCAAAACTTGTCTTAGATTCCAGGAGCCCCGCCAATCTGGCATGTGCATCCTAGGGGCGCAAGTCAAAGCCAAACAGGCTCCCCCGACAGTTTAATCTTAAAAAATACAGACTTACCTAGCTGTCAAAACAGTTTTATCAAAACTTTTTTTAGATTCCAGGTGCCCCGCCAATCTGGCATGTGCAGCCTAGGGAGAAAAGTCAAAGCCAAATAGTCTCAAACGACTATTAAGTCTGAATACATTCAGTCTCACCTGGAACTCAAAATTGCCTTACCAAAACTTGTCTCAGATACCAGGAACACTGTTAATGCAGCATTTGCATCCTAGGGTCGCAAGTCAAAGCCAAACAGGCTCACCCGACTATTAAATCTTAAAACATATAGCCCCATCTGGCCGCCAAAAACTGATTTACCAAAATTTGTCCAATATACCAGGAACCCTGTTATTCCAGCATTTGCATCCTAGAGGCGCAAGTCAAAGCCAAACACGCTCACCCGGCTATTTACTCTTAAAGCATACAGCCTTACCTAGCTGTCAAAACTGTTTTACCAAAACTTGTCTTAGATTCCAGGAGTCCCGCGGATCTGGCATGTGGAGCCTAGGGGAGCAAGTCAAAGCCAAACAGGCTCACGGGACAATTTAATCTTAAAACATACAGACTTACGTAGCTGCCAAAACTGCTTTACCAAAACTTGCCTTAAAAACCAGAAGCCTTGTTAATCTAGCATTTGCAGCCTAGGGGAGCAAGTCAAAGCAAAATAGTCTCACCCGACTATTAAGTCTTAACACATTCAGCCTCACCTGGAACTCAAAATTGCCTTACCAAAACTTGTCTTGGATACCAGGAACCCTGTTAATCCAGCATTTGCATCCTAGGGGAGCAAGTCAAAGTCAAACAGACTCACCCGACAATTTAACCTTAAAACATACTGACTTACGTAGCTGTCAAAATTGCTTTAGTAAAACTTTTTTTAGATTCCAGGAGCCCCGCCAATCTGGCCTGTGGAGCCTAGGGGAGCAAGTCAATGCCAAACAGGCTCATCCAAACATTTAATCCTAAAACATTTAGCCCCATCTGACCGCCAAAACTGATTTACCAAAACTTGCCTTAGAAACCAGGAGCCCTGTTAATCTAGCATTTGCAGCCTAGGGGAGCAAGTCAAAGCAAAATAGTCTCACCCGACTATTAAGTCTTAACACATTCAGCCTCACCTGGAACTCAAAATTGCCTTACCAAAACTTGTTTCAGATACCAGGAACCCTGTTAATCCAGCATTGGCATCCTAGGGGCGCAACTCAAAGCCAAACACGCTCACCCGACTATTTAATCTTAAAACATACAGTCTTGCCCAGCTGTCAAAACTGTTTTACCAAACCTTGTCTTAGATTCCAGGAGCCAAGCCAATCTGGCATGTGGAGCCTAAGGGAGCAAGTCAAAGCCAAACAGGCTCACCCGACAATTTAATCTTAAAACATACAGACTTACGTAGTTGCCAAAGCTGCTTTACCAAAACTTGTCTCAGATACCAGGAACCCTGTTAATTCAGCATTTGCATCCTAGGTGCGCAAGTCAAAGCCAAACAGGCTCACCAAACTATTAAATCTTAAAACATATAGCACCATCTGGCCGCCAAAACTGATTTACGAAAACTTGTCTTAGATACCAGGAACCCTGTTATTTCAGCATTTGCATCCTAGGGGCGCAAGTCAAAGCCAAACACGCTCACCCGACTATTTAATCTTAAAACATACAGCCTTACCTAGCTGTCAAAACTGTTTTACCAAAACTTGTCTTAGATTCCAGGAGCCCCGCCAATCTGGCATGTGGAGCCTAGGGGAGCAAGTCAAAGCCAAACAGGCTCACCCGACAATTTAATCTTAAAACATACAGACGTACGTAGCTGCCAAAACTGATTTAACAAAACTTGTCTTAGATACCAGGATTCCTGTTATTCCAGCATTTGCATCCTAGGGGCGCAAGTCAAAGCCAAACACGCTCACCCGCCTATTGAATCTTAAAGCATACAGCCTTACCTAGCAGTCAAAACTGTTTTACCAAAACTTGTCTTAGATTCCAGGAGCCCCGCCAATCTGGCATGTGCAGCCTAGGGGAGCAAGTCAAAGCCAAACAGGCTCATCAGACTATTTAATCCTAAAACATATAGCCCCATCTGGCCGCCAAAACTTATTTACCAAAACTTGTCTCAGATACCAGGAACCCTGTTAATCCAGCATTTGCATCCTAGGGGCGCCAGTCAAAGCCAAACAGGTTCACCAAACTATTAAATCTTAAAACATATAGCCCCATCTGGCCGCCAAAACCGACTTACCAAAACATGTCTTAGATACCAGGAACCCTGTTATTCCAACATTTGCATCCTAGGGGCGCAAGTCAAAGCCAAACACGCTCACCCGACTATTTAATCTTAAAGCATACAGCCTTACCTAGCTGTCAAAACTTTTTTACCAAAACTTGTCTCAGATACCAGGAACACTGTTAATGCAGCATTTGCATCCTAGGGGCGCAAGTCAAAGCCAAACAGGCTCACCCGACTATTAAATCTTAAAACATGTAGCCCCATCTGGCCGCCAAAACTGATTTACCAAAACTTGTCTTAGATACCAGGAACCCTGTTATTCCAGCATTTGCAAGTCAAAGCCAAACACGCTCACCCGACTATTTAATCTTAAAACATACAGCCTAACCTAGCTGTCAAAACTGTTTTACCAAAACTTGTCTTAGATTCCAGGAGCCCCGCCAATCTGGCATGTGCAGCCTAGGGGAGCAAGTCAAACCCAAACAGGCTCACCCGACAATTTAATCTTAAAACATAAAGACTTACGTAGCTGCCAAAAACTGATTTAACAAAACATGCCTTAAAAACCAGGAGCCTTGTTAATCTAGCATTTGCAGCCTAGGGGAGCAAGTCACAGCAAAATAGTCTCACCCGACTATTAAGTCTTAACACATTCAGCCTCACCTGGAACTCAAAATTGCCTTACCAATACCAGGAACCCTGTTTATCCAGCATTTGCATCCTAGGGGCGAAACTCAAAGCCAAACAGGCTCAACCGACTATTTAATCTTAAAACATACAGTCTTGCCCAACTGTCAAAACTGTTTTACCAAACCTTGTCTTAGATTCCAGGAGCCAAGCCAATCTGGCATGTGCAGCCTAGGGGAGCAAGTCAAAGCCAAACAGGCTCTCCCGACAGTTTAATCTTAAACCATACAGACTTACGTAGCTGTCAAAACTGTTTTACCAAAACTTTTTTTAGATTCCAGGTGCCCAAAACATGCCTTAAAAACCAGGAGCCTTGTTAATCTGGCATGTGCCGCCTAGGGGAGAAAGTCAAAGCCAAATAGTCTCAAACGACTATTAAGTCTTAACACATTCAGCCTCACCTTGAACTCAAAATTGCCTTACCAAAACTTGTTTGTTAAAACATACAGACTTACGTAGCTGCCAAAACTGATTTACCTAAACCTATCTCAGTTACCAGGAACCCTGTTAATCTAGCATTTGTAGCCTAGGGGAGCAAGACAAAGCCAAATAGTCTCACCCGACTATTAAATTTTAAATCATATTGCCCCACCTGGCCGCCAAAACTGATTTACCAAAACATGTCTTAGATACCAGGAACCCTGTTAATACAGCATTTGCATCCTAGGGGAGCTAGTCAAAGTCAAACAGACTCACCCGACTATTTAATCTTAAAACATACAGTCTTGCCCAGCTGTCAAAACTGTTTTACCAAACCTTGTCTTAGATTCCAGGAGCCAAGCCAATCTGGCATGTGGAGCCTAGGGGAGCAAGTCAAAGCCAAACAGGCTCTCCCGACAGTTTAATCTTAAAACATACAGACTTACGTAGCTGTCAAAACTGTTTTACCAAAACTTTTTTAGATTCCAGGTGCCCCGCCAATCTGGCATGTGCCGCCTAGGGGAGAAAGTCAAAGCCAAATAGTCTCAAACGACTATTAAGTCTTAATACATTCAGCCTCACCTTGAACTCAAAATTGCCTTACCAAAACTTGTTTGTTAAAACATACAGACTTACGTAGCTGCCAAAACTGATTTACCTAAACCTATCTCAGTTACCAGGAACCCTGTTAATCTAGCATTTGTAGCCTAGGGGAGCAAGACAAAGCCAAATAGTCTCACCCGACTATTAAATTTTAAATCATATTGCCCCACCTGGCCGCCAAAACTGATTTACCAAGACATGTCTTAGATAGCAGGAACCCTGTTAATACAGCATTTGCATCCTAGGGGAGCAAGTCAAAGTCAAACAGACTCACCCGACTATTTAACCTTAAAAAATACAGACTTACGTAGCTGTCAAAACTGTTTTACCAAAACTTGTCTTAGATTCCAGGAGCCCCGCCAATCTGGCATGTGCAGCCTAGGGGAGCAATTCAAAGCCAAACAGACTCATCCGATTATTAAATCTGAAAACATTCAGCATCACCTGGAACCCAAAATTGCATTACCAAAACTTGATTCAGATACCAGGAACCCTGTTAATCCAGCATTTGCATACTAGGGGAGCAAGTCAAAGCATACAGCCTTACCTAGCTGTCAAAACTGTTTTACCAACACTTGTCTTACATTCCAGGAGCCCCGCCAATCTGGCATGTGCAGCCTAGGGGAGCAAGTCAAAGCCAAACAGGCTCATCCGACTATTTAATCCTAAAATATATAGCCCCATAGACGCCAAAACTGATTTACCAAAACTTGTCTTAGATACCAGGAACCCTGTTATTCCAGCATTTGCATCCTAGGGGCGCAAGTCAAAGCCAAACACGCTCACAAGACTATTTAATCTGAAAGCATACAGCCTTACCTAGCTGTCAAAAGTGTTTAACCAAAACTTGTCTTAGATTCCAGGAGCCCTGCCAATCTGGCATGTGCAGCCTAGGGGCGCAAAACAAAGCCTAATAGCCTCACCCGACTATTAAATTTTAACTCATTCAGCCACACCTGGAACTCAAAATTGCATTACCAAAACTTGATTCAGATACCAGGAACCCTGTTAATCCAGCATTTGCATACTAGGGGAGCAAGTCAAAGCATACAGCCTTACCTAGCTGTCAAAACTGTTTTACCAACACTTGTCTTACATTCCAGGAGCCCCGCCAATCTGGCATGTGCAGCCTAGGGGAGCAAGTCAAAGCCAAACAGGCTCATCCGACTATTTAATCCTAAAATATATAGCCCCATAGACGCCAAAACTGATTTACCAAAACTTGTCTTAGATACCAGGAACCCTGTTATTCCAGCATTTGCATCCTAGGGGCGCAAGTCAAAGCCAAACACGCTCACAAGACTATTTAATCTGAAAGCATACAGCCTTACCTAGCTGTCAAAAGTGTTTAACCAAAACTTGTCTTAGATTCCAGGAGCCCTGCCAATCTGGCATGTGCAGCCTAGGGGAGCAAGTCAAAGCCTAACAGGCTCATCCGACTATTTTATCCTAAAACATATAGCCCCATAGATGCCAAAACTGATTTACCAAAACTTGTCTTAGATACCATGAACCCTGTTATTCCAGCATTTGCATCCTAGGGGCGCAAGTCAAAGCCAAACACGCTCACCCGACTATTTAATCTTAAAGCATACAGCCTTACCTAGCTGTCAAAACTGTTCTACCAAAACTTGTCTTAGATTCCAGGAGCCCCGCCAATCTGGCATGTGCAGCCTAGGGGAGCAAGTCAAAGCCAAACAGGCTCATCCGACTATTTAATCCTAAAACTTATAGCCCCATAGACTACTACTTGCCTTAGATAACAGGAACCCTGTTATTCCAGCATTTGCATCCTAGGGGCGCAAGTCAAAGCCAAACACGCTCACAAGACTATTTAATCTGAAAGCATACAGCCTTACCTAGCTGTCAAAAGTGTTTAACCAAAACTTGTCTTAGATTCCAGGAGCCCTGCCAATCTGGCATGTGCAGCCTAGGGGAGCAAGTCAAAGCCTAACAGGCTCATCCGACTATTTTATCCTAAAACATATAGCCCCATAGATGCCAAAACTGATTTACCAAAACTTGTCTTAGATACCATGAACCCTGTTATTCCAGCATTTGCATCCTAGGGGCGCAAGTCAAAGCCAAACACGCTCACCCGACTATTTAATCTTAAAGCATACAGCCTTACCTAGCTGTCAAAAGTGTTTTACCAAAACTTGTCTTAGATTCCAGGAGCCCCGCCAATCTGGCATGTGCATCCTAGGGGCGCAAAACAAAGCCTAATAGCCTCACCCGACTATTAAATTTTAACTCATTCAGCCACACCTGGAACTCAAAATTGCCTTACCAAAACTTGTCTCAGATACCAGGAACCCTGTTAATTCAGCATTTGCATCCTAGGGGCGCAAGTCAAAGCCAAACAGGCTCACCAAACTATTAAATCTTACAACATATAGCCCCATCTGGCCGCCAAAACTGACTTACCAAAACATGTCTTAGATACCAGGAACCCTGTTATTCCAGCATTTGCATCCTAGGGGCGCAAGTCAAAGCCAAACAGGCTCAACCGACTATTTAGTCTTAAAACATACAGTCTTGCCCAGCTGTCAAAACTGTTTTACCAAACCTTGTCTTAGATTCCAGGAGCCAAGCCAATCTGGCATGTGGAGCCTAAGGGAGCAAGTCAAAGCCAAACAGGCTCACCCGACAATTTAATCTTAAAACATACATACTTACGTAGTTGCCAAAGCTGCTTTACCAAAACTTGTCTCAGATACCAGGAACCCTGTTAATGCAGCATTTGCATGCTAGGGGCGCAAGTCAAAACCAAACAGGCTCTCCCGACTATTAAATCTTAAAACATATAGCGCCATCTGGCCGCCAAAAATGATTTACCAAAACTTGTCTTAGATAACAGGAACCCTGTTATTCCAGCATTTGCATCCTAGGGGCGCAAGTCAAAGCCAAACACGCTCACCCGACTATTTAATCTTAAAGCATACAGCCTTACCTAGCTGTCAAAACTGTTTTACCAAAACTTGTCTTAGATTCCAGGAGCCCCGCCAATCTGGCATGTGGAGCCTAGGGGAGCAAGTCAAAGCCAAACAGGCTCACCCGACAATTTAATCTTAAAACATACAGACTTACGTAGCTGCCAAAACTGCTTTACCAAAACTTGCCTTAGAAACCAGGAGCCCTGTTAATCTAGCATTTGCAGCCTAGGGGAGCAAGTCAAAGCAAAATAGTCTCACCCGACTATTAAGTCTTAACACATTCAGCCTCACCTGGAACTCAAAATTGCCTTACCAAAACTTGTTTAAGATACCAGGAACACTGTTAATCCAGCATTTGCATCCTAGGGGCGCAACTCAAAGCCAAACAGGCTCAACCGACTATTTAATCTTAAAACATACAGTCTTGCCCAGCTGTCAAAACTGTTTTACCAAACCTTGTCTTAGATTCCAGGAGCCAAGCCAATCTGGCATGTGGAGCCTAAGGGAGCAAGTCAAAGCCAAACAGGCTCACCCGACAATTTATTCTTAAAACATACATACTTACGTAGTTGCCAAAGCTGCTTTACCAAAACTTGTCTCAGATACCAGGAACCCTGTTAATGCAGCATTTGCATGCTAGGGGCGCAAGTCAAAGCCAAACAGGCTCTCCCGACTATTAAATTTTAAAACATATAGCCCCATCTGGCCGCCAAAAATGATTTACCAAAACTTGTCTTAGATAACAGGAACCCTGTTATTCCAGCATTTGCATCCTAGGGGCGCAAGTCAAAGCCAAACACGCTCACCCGGCTATTTAATCTTAAAGCATACAGCCTTACCTAGCTGTCAAAACTGTTTTACCAAAACTTGTCTTAGATTCCAGGAGCCCCGCCAATCTGGCATGTGGAGCCTAGGGGAGCAAGTCAAAGCCAAACAGGCTCACCCGACAATTTAATCTTAAAACATACAGACTTACGTAGCTGCCAAAACTGCTTTACCAAAACTTGCCTGAGAAACCAGGAGCCCTGTTAATCTAGCTTTTGCAGCCTAGGGGAGCAAGTCAAAGCAAAAGAGTCTCACCCGACTATTAAGTCTTAACACATTCAGCCTCACCTGGAATTCAAAATTGCCTTACCAAAACTTGTTTAAGATACCAGGAACACTGTTAATCCAGCATTTGCATCCTAGGGGCGCAACTCAAAGCCAAACAGGCTCAACCGAATATTTAATCTTAAAACATACAGCTGTCAAAACTGTTTTACCAAACCTTGTCTTAGATTCCAGGAGCCAAGCCAATCTGGCATGTGGAGCCTAAGGGAGCAAGTCAAAGCCAAACAGGCTCACCCGACAATTTTATCTTAAAACATACATACTTACGTAGTTGCCAAAGCTGCTTTACCAAAACTTGTCTCAGATACCAGGAACACTGTTAATGCAGCATTTGCATGCTAGGGGAGGAAGTCAAAGCCAAACAGGCTCTCCCGACTATTAAATCTTAAAACATATAGCCCCATCTGGCCGCCAAAAATGATTTACCAAAACTTGTCTTAGATACCAGGAACCCTGTTATTCCAGCATTTGCATCCTAGGGGCGCAAGTCAAAGCCAAACACGCTCAATCTTGAAGCATACAGCCTTACCTAGCTGTTAAAACTGTTTTACCAAAACTTGTCTTAGATTCCAGGAGCACCGCCAATCTGGCATGTAGAGCCTAGTGGAGCAAGTCAAAGCCAAACAGGCTCATCCGACTATTTAATCCTAAAACATACAGCCCCATCTTGCCGCCAAAACTGATTTACCAAAACTTATTTCAGTTACCAGGAACCCTGTTAATCTAGCATTTGCAGCCTAGGGGCGCAAGTCAAAGCCAAACAGGCACTCCCGACTATTAAATCTTAAAACATATAGCCCCATCTGGCCGCCAAAAATGATTTACCAAAACTTGTCTTAGATACCAGGAACCCTGTTATTCCAGCATTTGCAGCCTAGGGGAGCAAGTCAAAGTCAAACAGACTCACCCGACTATTTAAACTTAAAACATACAACCTTACCTAGCTGTCAAAACTGTTTTACCAAAACTTGTCTTAGAGTCCAGGAGCCCCGCCAACCTGGCATGTGGAGCCTAGGGGAGCAAGTCAAAGCCAAACAGGCTCACCTGACTATTAAATCCTAAAACATATAGCCCCATCTGGCCGCCAAAACTGATTTACCAAAACTTGTCTCAGATACCAGGAACCCTGTTAATCTAGCATTTGCAGCCTAGGGGAGCAAGACAAAGCCAATTAGCCTCACCCGACTATTAAATCTTAACACATTCAGCCTCACCTGGAACTCCAAATTGCCTTACCAAAACTTGTTTCAGATACCAAGAACCCTGTTTATCCAGCATTTGCATCCTAGGAGCGCAAGTAAAAGCCAAACAGGCTCTTAAAACATATAGCCCCAAAGACGCCAAAACTTATTTACCAAAACTTGTCCTAGATACCAGGAACCCTGTTAATCCAGCATTTGCATCCTAGGGGCGCAAGTCAAAGCCAAACACGCTCACCCGACTATTTAATCTTAAAGCATACAGCCTTACCTAGCTGTCAAAACTGTTTTACCAAAACTTGTCTTAGATTCCAGGAGCCCCGCCAACCTGGCATGTGGAGCCTAGGGGAGCAAGTCAAAGCCAAACAGGCTCACCCGACAATTTAATCTTAAAACATTCAGACTTACTTAGCTGCCAAAACTGCTTTACCAAAACTTGCCTTAGAAACCAGGAGCCCTGTTAATCTAGCATTTGCAGCCAAGGGGAGAAAGTCAAAGCCAAACAAAATCCTAAAACACATAGCCCCATCTGGCCGCCAAATATGATTTACCAAAACTTGTCTTAGATACCAGGAACCCTGTTATTCCAGCATTTGCATCCTAGGGGCGCAAGTCAAAGCCAAACACGCTCAATCTTAAAGCATACAGCCTTACCTAGCTGTCAAAACTGTTTTACCAAAACTTGTCTTAGATTCCAGGAGCACCGCCAATCTGGCATGTGCAGCCTAGTGGAGCAAGTCAAAGCCAAACAGGCTCATCCGACTATTTAATTCTAAAACATATAGCCCCATCTTGCCGCCAAAACTGATTTACCAAAACTTATCTCAGTTACCAGGAACCCTGTTAATCAAGCATTTGCAGCCTAGGGGAGCAAGACAAAGCCAAATAGTCTCACCCGACTATTAAATTTTAAAACATATAGCCCCATCTGGCCGCCAAAACTGATTTACCAAAACTTGTCTCAGATACCAGGCACCCTGTTAATCCAGCATTTGCATCCTAGGGGAGCAAGTCAAAGTCAAACAGACTCACCCGACTATTTAAACTTAAAACATACAGACTTACGTAGCTGTTAAAACTGTTTTACCAAAACTTTTTTTAGATTCCAGGAGCCCCGCCAATCTGGCATGTGCCGCCTAGGGGAGAAGTCAAAACCAAACAGGCTCACCCGAGAATTTAATCTTAAAACATACAGCCCCATCTGGCTGCCAAAACTGATTTACCAAAACTTGTCTTAGATACCAGGAACCCTGTTATTCCAGCATTTGCATCCTAGGGCGCAAGTCAAAGCCAAACATGCTCACCCGACTACTTAATCTTAAAGCATACAACCTTACCTAGCTGTCAAAACTGTTTTACCAAAACTTGTCTTAGATTCCAGGAGCCCCGCCAATCTGGCATGTACAGCCTAGGGGAGCAAGTCAAAGCCAACCAGGCTCATCCGACTATTTAATCCTAAAACATATAGCCCCATCTGGCCGCCAAAACTGATTTACCAAAACTTGTCTCAAATACCAGGAAACCTGTTAATCTAGCATTTGCAGCCCATGGGAGCAAGGCAAAGCCAAATAGCCTCACCCGACTATTAAATCTTAACACATTCAGCCTCACCTGGAACTCAAAATTGCCTTACCAAAACTTGTTTCAGATACCAGGAACACTGTTAATCTAGCATTTGCAGCCTAGGGGAGCAAAACAAAGCCAAATAGCCTCACCCGACTATTAAATTTTAACTCATTCAGCCACACCTGGAACTCAAAATTGCCTTACCAAAACTTGTCTCAGATACAAGGAACCCTGTTTATCCTTAAAACATATAGCCCCATAGACGCCAAAACTGATTTACCAAAACTTGTCTTAGATACCAGGAACCCTGTTATTCCAGCATTTGCATCCTAGGGGTGCAAGTCAAAGCCAAGCACGCTCACCCGACTATTTAATCTTAAAGCATACAGCCTTACCTAGCTGTCAAAACTGTTTCACCAAAACTTGTCTTAGACTCCAGGAGCCCCGCCTATCTGGCATGTGGAGCCTAGGGGAGCAAGTCAAAGCCAAACAGGCTCACCCGACAATTTAATCTTAAAACATACAGATTTACGTAGCTGCCAAAATTGCTTTACCAAAACTTGTCTTAGATTCCAGGAGCCCCGCCAATCTGGCATGTGCAGCCTAGGGGAGCAAGTCAAAGCCAAACAGGCTCATCAGACTATTTAATCCTAAAACATATAGCCCCATCTGGCCGCCAAAACTGATTTACCAAAACTTGTCTCAGATACCAGGAACCCTGTTAATCCAGCATTTGCATCCTAGGGGCGCCAGTCAAAGCCAAACAGGTTCACCAAACTATTAAATCTTAAAACATATAGCCCCATCTGGCCGCCAAAACCGACTTACCAAAACATGTCTTAGATACCAGGAACCCTGTTATTCCAACATTTGCATCCTAGGGGCGCAAGTCAAAGCCAAACACGCTCACCCGACTATTTAATCTTAAAGCATACAGCCTTACCTAGCTGTCAAAACTTTTTTTACCAAAACTTGTCTCAGATACCAGGAACACTGTTAATGCAGCATTTGCATCCTAGGGGCGCAAGTCAAAGCCAAACAGGCTCACCCGACTATTAAATCTTAAAACATATAGCCCCATCTGGCCGCCAAAACTGATTTACCAAAACTTGTCTTAGATACCAGGAACCCTGTTATTCCAGCATTTGCAAGTCAAAGCCAAACACGCTCACCCGACTATTTAATCTTAAAACATACAGCCTAACCTAGCTGCCAAAACTGTTTTACCAAAACTTGTCTTAGATTCCAGGAGCCCCGCCAATCTGGCATGTGCAGCCTAGGGGAGCAAGTCAAAGCCAAACAGGCTCACCCGACAATTTAATCTTAAAACATACAGACTTACGTAGCTGCCAAAAACTGATTTAACAAAACATGCCTTAAAAACCAGGAGCCTTGTTAATCTAGCATTTGCAGCCTAGGGGAGCAAGTCACAGCAAAATAGTCTCACCCGACTATTAAGTCTTAACACATTCAGCCTCACCTGGAACTCAAAATTGCCTTACCAATACCAGGAACCCTGTTTATCCAGCATTTGCATCCTAGGGGCGAAACTCAAAGCCAAACAGGCTCAACCGACTATTTAATCTTAAAACATACAGTCTTGCCCAACTGTCAAAACTGTTTTACCAAACCTTGTCTTAGATTCCAGGAGCTAAGCCAATCTGGCATGTGGAGCCTAGGGGAGCAAGTCAAAGCCAAACAGGCTCTCCCGACAGTTTAATCTTAAACCATACAGACTTACGTAGCTGTCAAAACTGTTTTACCAAAACTTTTTTAGATTCCAGGTGCCCAAAACATGCCTTAAAAACCAGGAGCCTTGTTAATCTGGCATGTGCCGCCTAGGGGAGAAAGTCAAAGCCAAATAGTCTCAAACGACTATTAAGTCTAAACACATTCAGCCTCACCTTGAACTCAAAATTGCCTTACCAAAACTTGTTTGTTAAAACATACAGACTTACGTAGCTGCCAAAACTGATTTACCTAAACCTATCTCAGTTACCAGGAACCCTGTTAATCTAGCATTTGTAGCCTAGGGGAGCAAGACAAAGCCAAATAGTCTCACCCGACTATTAAATTTTAAATCATATTGCCCCACCTGGCCGCCAAAACTGATTTACCAAAACATGTCTTAGATACCAGGAACCCTGTTAATACAGCATTTGCATCCTAGGGGAGCTAGTCAAAGTCAAACAGACTCACCCGACTATTTAATCTTAAAACATACAGTCTTGCCCAGCTGTCAAAACTGTTTTACCAAACCTTGTCTTAGATTCCAGGAGCCAAGCCAATCTGGCATGTGGAGCCTAGGGGAGCAAGTCAAAGCCAAACAGGCTCTCCCGATAGTTTAATCTTAAAACATACAGACTTACGTAGCTGTCAAAACTGTTTTACCAAAACTTTTTTTAGATTCCAGGTGCCCCGCCAATCTGGCATGTGCCGCCTAGGGGAGAAAGTCAAAGCCAAATAGTCTCAAACGACTATTAAGTCTTAATACATTCAGCCTCACCTTGAACTCAAAATTGCCTTACCAAAACTTGTTTGTTAAAACATACAGACTTACGTAGCTGCCAAAACTGATTTACCTAAACCTATCTCAGTTACCAGGAACCCTGTTAATCTAGCATTTGTAGCCTAGGGGAGCAAGACAAAGCCAAATAGTCTCACCCGACTATTAAATTTTAAATCATATTGCCCCACCTGGCCGCCAAAACTGATTTACCAAGACATGTCTTAGATAGCAGGAACCCTGTTAATACAGCATTTGCATCCTAGGGGAGCAAGTCAAAGTCAAACAGACTCACCCGACTATTTAACCTTAAAAAATACAGACTTACGTAGCTGTCAAAACTGTTTTACCAAAACTTGTCTTAGATTCCAGGAGCCCCGCCAATCTGGCATGTGCAGCCTAGGGGAGCAATTCAAAGCCAAACAGACTCATCCGATTATTAAATCTGAAAACATTCAGCATCACCTGGAACCCAAAATTGCATTACCAAAACTTGATTCAGATACCAGGAACCCTGTTAATCCAGCATTTGCATACTAGGGGAGCAAGTCAAAGCATACAGCCTTACCTAGCTGTCAAAACTGTTTTACCAACACTTGTCTTACATTCCAGGAGCCCCGCCAATCTGGCATGTGCAGCCTAGGGGAGCAAGTCAAAGCCAAACAGGCTCATCCGACTATTTAATCCTAAAATATATAGCCCCATAGACGCCAAAACTGATTTACCAAAACTTGTCTTAGATACCAGGAACCCTGTTATTCCAGCATTTGCATCCTAGGGGCGCAAGTCAAAGCCAAACACGCTCACAAGACTATTTAATCTGAAAGCATACAGCCTTACCTAGCTGTCAAAAGTGTTTAACCAAAACTTGTCTTAGATTCCAGGAGCCCTGCCAATCTGGCATGTGCAGCCTAGGGGAGCAAGTCAAAGCCTAACAGGCTCATCCGACTATTTAATCCTAAAACATATAGCCCCATAGATGCCAAAACTGATTTACCAAAACTTGTCTTAGATACCATGAACCCTGTTATTCCAGCATTTGCATCCTAGGGGCGCAAGTCAAAGCCAAACACGCTCACCCGACTATTTAATCTTAAAGCATACAGCCTTACCTAGCTGTCAAAACTGTTCTACCAAAACTTGTCTTAGATTCCAGGAGCCCCGCCAATCTGGCATGTGCAGCCTAGGGGAGCAAGTCAAAGCCAAACAGGCTCATCCGACTATTTAATCCTAAAACTTATAGCCCCATAGACGCCAAAACTGATTTACCAAAACTTGCCTTAGATAACAGGAACCCTGTTATTCCAGCATTTGCATCCTAGGGGCGCAAGTCAAAGCCAAACACGCTAACCCGACTATTTAATCTGAAAGCATACAGCCTTACCTAGCTGTCAAAAGTGTTTTACCAAAACTTGTCTTAGATTCCAGGAGCCCCGCCAATCTGGCATGTGCAGCCTAGGGGCGCAAAACAAAGCCTAATAGCCTCACCCGACTATTAAATTTTAACTCATTCAGCCACACCTGGAACTCAAAATTGCCTTACCAAAACTTGTCTCAGATACCAGGAACCCTGTTAATTCAGCATTTGCATCCTAGGGGCGCAAGTCAAAGCCAAACAGGCTCACCAAACTATTAAATCTTACAACATATAGCCCCATCTGGCCGCCAAAACTGACTTACCAAAACATGTCTTAGATACCAGGAACCCTGTTATTCCAGCATTTGCATCCTAGGGGCGCAAGTCAAAGCCAAACAGGCTCAACCGACCATTTAGTCTTAAAACATACAGTCTTGCCCAGCTGTCAAAACTGTTTTACCAAACCTTGTCTTAGATTCCAGGAGCCAAGCCAATCTGGCATGTGGAGCCTAAGGGAGCAAGTCAAAGCCAAACAGGCTCACCCGACAATTTAATCTTAAAACATACATACTTACGTAGTTGCCAAAGCTGCTTTACCAAAACTTGTCTCAGATACCAGGAACCCTGTTAATGCAGCATTTGCATGCTAGGGGCGCAAGTCAAAACCAAACAGGCTCTCCCGACTATTAAATCTTAAAACATATAGCGCCATCTGGCCGCCAAAAATGATTTACCAAAACTTGTCTTAGATAACAGGAACCCTGTTATTCCAGCATTTGCATCCTAGGGGCGCAAGTCAAAGCCAAACACGCTCACCCGACTATTTAATCTTAAAGCATACAGCCTTACCTAGCTGTCAAAACTGTTTTACCAAAACTTGTCTTAGATTCCAGGAGCCCCGCCAATCTGGCATGTGGAGCCTAGGGGAGCAAGTCAAAGCCAAACAGGCTCACCCGACAATTTAATCTTAAAACATACAGACTTACGTAGCTGCCAAAACTGCTTTACCAAAACTTGCCTTAGAAACCAGGAGCCCTGTTAATCTAGCATTTGCAGCCTAGGGGAGCAAGTCAAAGCAAAATAGTCTCACCCGACTATTAAGTCTTAACACATTCAGCCTCACCTGGAACTCAAAATTGCCTTACCAAAACTTGTTTAAGATACCAGGAACACTGTTAATCCAGCATTTGCATCCTAGGGGCGCAACTCAAAGCCAAACAGGCTCAACCGACTATTTAATCTTAAAACATACAGTCTTGCCCAGCTGTCAAAACTGTTTTACCAAACCTTGTCTTAGATTCCAGGAGCCAAGCCAATCTGGCATGTGGAGCCTAAGGGAGCAAGTCAAAGCCAAACAGGCTCACCCGACAATTTATTCTTAAAACATACATACTTACGTAGTTGCCAAAGCTGCTTTACCAAAACTTGTCTCAGATACCAGGAACCCTGTTAATGCAGCATTTGCATGCTAGGGGCTCAAGTCAAAGCCAAACAGGCTCTCCCGACTATTAAATCTTAAAACATATAGCCCCATCTGGCCGCCAAAAATGATTTACCAAAACTTGTCTTAGATAACAGGAACCCTGTTATTCCAGCATTTGCATCCTAGGGGCGCAAGTCAAAGCCAAACACGCTCACCCGGCTATTTAATCTTAAAGCATACAGCCTTACCTAGCTGTCAAAACTGTTTTACCAAAACTTGTCTTAGATTCCAGGAGCCCCGCCAATCTGGCATGTGGAGCCTAGGGGAGCAAGTCAAAGCCAAACAGGCTCACCCGACAATTTAATCTTAAAACATACAGACTTACGTAGCTGCCAAAACTGCTTTACCAAAACTTGCCTTAGAAACCAGGAGCCCTGTTAATCTAGCATTTGCAGCCTAGGGGAGCAAGTCAAAGCAAAATAGTCTCACCCGACTATTAAGTCTTAACACATTCAGCCTCACCTGGAATTCAAAATTGCCTTACCAAAACTTGTTTAAGATACCAGGAACACTGTTAATCCAGCATTTGCATCCTAGGGGCGCAACTCAAAGCCAAACAGGCTCAACCGAATATTTAATCTTAAAACATACAGCTGTCAAAACTGTTTTACCAAACCTTGTCTTAGATTCCAGGAGCCAAGCCAATCTGGCATGTGGAGCCTAAGGGAGCAAGTCAAAGCCAAACAGGCTCACCCGACAATTTAATCTTAAAACATACATACTTACGTAGTTGCCAAAGCTGCTTTACCAAAACTTGTCTCAGATACCAGGAACACTGTTAATGCAGCATTTGCATGCTAGGGGAGGAAGTCAAAGCCAAACAGGCTCTCCCGACTATTAAATCTTAAAACATATAGCCCCATCTGGCCGCCAAAAATGATTTACCAAAACTTGTCTTAGATACCAGGAACCCTGTTATTCCAGCATTTGCATCCTAGGGGCGCAAGTCAAAGCCAAACACGCTCAATCTTGAAGCATACAGCCTTACCTAGCTGTTAAAACTGTTTTACCAAAACTTGTCTTAGATTCCAGGAGCACCGCCAATCTGGCATGTAGAGCCTAGTGGAGCAAGTCAAAGCCAAACAGGCTCATCCGACTATTTAATCCTAAAACATACAGCCCCATCTTGCCGCCAAAACTGATTTACCAAAACTTATCTCAGTTACCAGGAACCCTGTTAATCTAGCATTTGCAGCCTAGGGGCGCAAGTCAAAGCCAAACAGGCACTCCCGACTATTAAATCTTAAAACATATAGCCCCATCTGGCCGCCAAAAATGATTTACCAAAACTTGTCTTAGATACCAGGAACCCTGTTATTCCAGCATTTGCATCCTAGGGGCGCAAGTCAAAGCCAAACACGCTCAATCTTGAAGCATACAGCCTTACCTAGCTGTTAAAACTGTTTTACCAAAACTTGTCTTAGATTCCAGGAGCAACGCCAATCTGGCATGTAGAGCCTAGTGGAGCAAGTCAAAGCCAAACAGGCTCATCCTAAAACATACAGCCCCATCTTGCCGCCAAAACTGATTTACCAAAACTTATTTCAGTTACCAGGAACCCTGTTAATCTAGCATTTGCAGCCTAGGGGCGCAAGTCAAAGCCAAACAGGCACTCCCGACTATTAAATCTTAAAACATATAGCCCCATCTGGCCGCCAAAAATGATTTACCAAAACTTGTCTTAGATACCAGGAACCCTGTTATTCCAGCATTTGCAGCCTAGGGGAGCAAGTCAAAGTCAAACAGACTCACCCGACTATTTAAACTTAAAACATACAACCTTACCTAGCTGTCAAAACTGTTTTACCAAAACTTGTCTTAGATTCCAGGAGCCCCGCCAATCTGGCATGTACAGCCTAGGGGAGCAAGTCAAAGCCAACCAGGCTCATCCGACTATTTAATCTTAAAGCATACAGCCTTACCTTGCTGCCAAAACTGTTTTACCAAAACTTGTCTTAGAGTCCAGGAGCCCCGCCAACCTGGCATGTGGAGCCTAGGGGAGCAAGTCAAAGCCAAACAGGCTCACCCGACTATTAAATCCTAAAACATATAGCCCCATCTGGCCGCCAAAACTGATTTACCAAAACTTGTCTCAGATACCAGGAACCCTGTTAATCTAGCATTTGCAGCCTAGGGGAGCAAGACAAAGCCAATTAGCCTCACCCGACTATTAAAGCTTAACACATTCAGCCTCACCTGGAACTCCAAATTGCCTTACCAAAACTTGTTTCAGATACCAAGAACCCTGTTTATCCAGCATTTGCAACCTAGGAGCGCAAGTAAAAGCCAAACAGGCTCTTAAAACATATAGCCCCAAAGACGCCAAAACTTATTTACCAAAACTTGTCCTAGATACCAGGAACCCTGTTAATCCAGCATTTGCATCCTAGGGGCGCAAGTCAAAGCCAAACACGCTCACCCGACTATTTAATCTTAAAGCATACAGCCTTACCTAGCTGTCAAAACTGTTTTACCAAAACTTGTCTTAGATTCCAGGAGCCCCGCCAACCTGGCATGTGGAGCCTAGGGGAGCAAGTCAAAGCCAAACAGGCTCACCCGACAATTTAATCTTAAAACATTCAGACTTACTTAGCTGCCAAAACTGCTTTACCAAAACTTGCCTTAGAAACCAGGAGCCCTGTTAATCTAGCATTTGCAGCCAAGGGGAGAAAGTCAAAGCCAAACAAAATCCTAAAACACATAGCCCCATCTGGCCGCCAAATATGATTTACCAAAACTTGTCTTAGATACCAGGAACCCTGTTATTCCAGCATTTGCATCCTAGGGGCGCAAGTCAAAGCCAAACACGCTCAATCTTAAAGCATACAGCCTTACCTAGCTGTCAAAACTGTTTTACCAAAACTTGTCTTAGATTCCAGGAGCACCGCCAATCTGGCATGTGCAGCCTAGTGGAGCAAGTCAAAGCCAAACAGGCTCATCCGACTATTTAATTCTAAAACATATAGCCCCATCTTGCCGCCAAAACTGATTTACCAAAACTTATCTCAGTTACCAGGAACCCTGTTAATCAAGCATTTGCAGCCTAGGGGAGCAAGACAAAGCCAAATAGTCTCACCCGACTATTAAATTTTAAAACATATAGCCCCATCTGGCCGCCAAAAACTGATTTACCAAAACTTGTCTCAGATACCAGGCACCCTGTTAATCCAGCATTTGCATCCTAGGGGAGCAAGTCAAAGTCAAACAGACTCACCCGACTATTTAAACTTAAAACATACAGACTTACGTAGCTGTTAAAACTGTTTTACCAAAACTTTTTTTAGATTCCAGGAGCCCCGCCAATCTGGCATGTGCCGCCTAGGGGAGAAGTCAAAACCAAACAGGCTCACCCGAGAATTTAATCTTAAAACATACAGCCCCATCTGGCTGCCAAAACTGATTTACCAAAACTTGTCTTAGATACCAGGAACCCTGTTATTCCAGCATTTGCATCCTAGGGCGCAAGTCAAAGCCAAACATGCTCACCCGACTACTTAATCTTAAAGCATACAACCTTACCTAGCTGTCAAAACTGTTTTACCAAAACTTGTCTTAGATTCCAGGAGCCCCGCCAATCTGGCATGTACAGCCTAGGGGAGCAACTCAAAGCCAACCAGGCTCATCCGACTATTTAATCCTAAAACATATAGCCCCATCTGGCCGCCAAAACTGATTTACCAAAACTTGTCTCAAATACCAGGAACCCTGTTAATCTAGCATTTGCAGCCCATGGGAGCAAGGCAAAGCCAAATAGCCTCACCCGACTATTAAATCTTAACACATTCAGCCTCACCTGGAACTCAAAATTGCCTTACCAAAACTTGTTTCAGATACCAGGAACACTGTTAATCTAGCATTTGCAGCCTAGGGGAGCAAAACAAAGCCAAATAGCCTCACCCGACTATTAAATTTTAACTCATTCAGCCACACCTGGAACTCAAAATTGCCTTACCAAAACTTGTCTCAGATACAAGGAACCCTGTTTATCCTTAAAACATATAGCCCCATAGACGCCAAAACTGATTTACCAAAACTTGTCTTAGATACCAGGAACCCTGTTATTCCAGCATTTGCATCCTAGGGGTGCAAGTCAAAGCCAAGCACGCTCACCCGACTATTTAATCTTAAAGCATACAGCCTTACCTAGCTGTCAAAACTGTTTCACCAAAACTTGTCTTAGACTCCAGGAGCCCCGCCTATCTGGCATGTGGAGCCTAGGGGAGCAAGTTAAAGCCAAACAGGCTCACCCGACAATTTAATCTTAAAACATACAGATTTACGTAGCTGCCAAAATTGCTTTACCAAAACTTGCCTTAGAAACCAGGAGCCCTGTTAATCTAGCATTTGCAGCCTAGGGGAGCAAGTCAAAGCCAAACAGGCTCATCCGACTATTTAATCCTAAAACATATAGCCCCATCTGGCCGCCAAGACTGATTTACCAAAACTTGTCTCAGATACCAGGAACACTGTTAATCTAGCATTTTCAGCCTAGGGGAGCAAAACAAAGCCAAATAGCCTCACCCGACTATTAAATTTAAACTCATTCAGCCACACCTGGAACTCAAAATTGCCTTACCAAAACTTGTCTCAGATACCAGGAACCCTGTTAATCCAGCATTTGCATCCTAGGGGCGCAAGTCAAAGCCAAACAGGCTCACCAAACTATTAAATCTTAAGACATATAGCCCCATCTCGAGGCCAAAAATGATTTACCAAAACTTGTCTTAGATACCAGGAGCCCTGTTATTCCAGCATTTGCATCCTAGGGGCGCAAGTCAAAGCCAAACACGCTCAGTTTTAAAGCATACAGCCTTACCTAGCTGTCAAAACTATTTTACCAAAACTTGTCTTAGATTCCATCAGCCCCGCCAATCTGGCTTGTGCAGCCTCGTGGAGCAAGTCAAAGCCAAACAGGCTCATCCGACTATTTAATCCTAAAACATTTAGCCCCATCTTGCCGCCAAAACTGATTTACCAAAACTTATCTCAGTTACCAGGAACCCTGTTAATCTAGCATTTGCAGCCTAGGGGAGCAAGACAAAGCCAAATAGTCTCACCCGACTATTAAATTTTTAAAACACATAGCCCCATCTGGCCGCCAAAACTGATTTACCAAAACTTGTCTCAGATACCAGAAACCCTGTTAATCCAGCATTTGAATCCTAGGGGAGCAAGTCAAAGCCAAACACGCTCAATCTTAAAGCATACAGCCTTACCTAGCTGTCAAAACTGTTTTACCAAAACTTGTCTTAGATTCCAGGAGCACCGCCAATCTGGCATGTGCAGCCTAGTGGAGCAAGTCAAAGCCAAACAGGCTCATCCGACTATTTAATTCTAAAACATATAGCCCCATCTTGCCGCTAAAACTGATTTACCAAAACATATCTCAGTTACCAGGAACCCTGTTAATCAAGCATTTGCAGCCTAGGGGACCAAGACAAAGCCAAATAGTCTCACCCGACTTTTAAATTTTAAAACATATAGCCCCATCTGGCCGCCAAAACTGATTTACCAAAACTTGTCTCAGATACCAGGCACCCTGTTAATCCAGCATTTGCATCCTAGGGGTGCAAGTCAAAGCCAAGCACGCTCACCCGACTATTTAATCTTAAAGCATACAGCCTTACCTAGCTGTCAAAACTGTTTTACCAAAACTTGTCTTAGACTCCAGGAGCCCCGCCTATCTGGCATGTGGAGCCTAGGGGAGAAAGTCAAAACCAAACAGGCTCACCCGAGAATTTAATCTTAAAACATACAGCCCCATCTGGCTGCCAAAACTGATTTACCAAAACTTGTCTTAGATACCAGGAACCCTGTTATTCCAGCATTTGCATCCTAGGGCGCAAGTCAAAGCCAAACATGCTCATCCGACTACTTAATCTTAAAGCATACAACCTTACCTAGCTGTCGAAACTGTTTAACCAAAACTTGTCTTAGATTCCAGGAGCCCCGCCAATCTGGCATGTACAGCCTAGGGGAGCAAGTCAAAGCCAACCAGGCTCATCCGACTATTTAATCCTAAAACATATAGCCCCATCTGGCCGCCAAAACTGATTTACCAAAACTTGTCTCAAATACCAGGAACCCTGTTAATCTAGCATTTGCAGCCCATGGGAGCAAGGCAAAGCCAAATAGCCTCACCCGACTATTAAATCTTAACACATTCAGCCTCACCTGGAACTCAAAATTGCCTTACCAAAACTTGTTTCAGATACCAAGAACCCTGTTTATCCAGCATTTGCATCCTAGGAGCGCAAGTCAAAGCCAAACAGGCTCACCCGACTATTAAATCTTAAAACATATAGCCCCATAGACGGCAAAACTGATTTACCAAAACTTGTCTTAAATACCAGGAACCCTGTTATTCCAGCATTTGCATCCTATTGGCGCAAGTCAAAGCCAAACACGCTCACCCGACTATTTAATCTTAAAGCATACAGCCTTACCTAGCTGTCAAAACTGTTTTACCAAAACTTGTCTTAGATTCCAGGAGCCCCGCCAATCTGGCATGTGGAGCCTAAGGGAGCAAGTCAAAGCCAAACAGGCTCACCCGACAATTTAATCTTAAAACATACATACTTACGTAGCTGCCAAAACTGCTTTACCAAAACTTGCCTTAGAAACCAGGAGCCCTGTTAATCTAGCATTTGCAGCCTAGGGGAGCAAGTCAAAGCGAAACAGGCTCATCCGACTATTTAGTCCTAAAACATATAGCCCCATCTGGCCGCCAAGACTGATTTACCAAAACTAGTCTCAGATACCAGGAACCCTGTTAATCTAGCATTTGCAGCCTAGGGGAGCAAAACAAAGCCAAATAGCCTCACCCGACTATTAAATTTTAACTCATTCAGCCACACCTGGAACTCAAAATTGACTTACCAAAACATGTCTTAGATACCAGGAACCCTGTTATTCCAGCATTTGCATCCTAGGGGCGCAAGTCAAAGCCAAACACCCTCACCCGAGTATTTAATCTTAAAGCATACAGCCTTACCTAGCTGTCAAAACTGTTTTATCAAATCTTGTCTCAGATACCAGGAACACTGTTAATCTAGCATTTGCAGCCTAGGGGAGCAAAACAAAGCCAAATAGCCTCACCCGACTATTAAATTTTAACTCATTCAGCCACACCTGGAACTCAAAATTGCCTTACCAAAACTTGTCTCAGATACCAGGAACCCTGTTTATCCTTAAAACATATAGCCCCATAGACGCCAAAACTGATTTACCAAAACTTGTCTTAGATACCAGGAACCCTGTTATTCCAGCATTTGCATCCTTGGGGTGCAAGTCAAAGCCAAGCACGCTCACCCGACTATTTAATCTTAAAGCATACAGCCTTACCTAGCTGTCAAAACTGTTTTACCAAAACTTGTCTTAGACTCCAGGAGCCCCGCCTATCTGGCATGTGGAGCCTAGGGGAGCAAGTCAAAGCCAAACAGGCTCACCCGACAATTTAATCTTGAAACATACAGATTTACGTAGCTGCCAAAATTGCTTTACCAAAACTTGCCTTAGAAACCAGGAGCCCTGTTAATCTAGCATTTGCAGCCTAGGGGAGCAAGTCAAAGCCAAACAGGCTCATCCGACTATTTAATCCTAAAACATATAGCCCCATCTGGCCGCCAAGACTGATTTACCAAAACTTGTCTCAGATACCAGGAACACTGTTAATCTAGCATTTGCAGCCTAGGGGAGCAAAACAAAGCCAAATAGCCTCACCCGACTATTAAATTTAAACTCATTCAGCCACACCTGGAACTCAAAATTGCCTTACCAAAACTTGTCTCAGATACCAGGAACCCTGTTAATCCAGCATTTGCATCCTCGGGGCGCAAGTCAAAGCCAAACAGGCTCACCAAACTATTAAATCTTAAGACATATAGCCCCATCTCGAGGCCAATAATGATTTACCAAAACTTGTCTTAGATACCAGGAGCCCTGTTATTCCAGCATTTGCATACTAGGGGCGCAAGTCAAAGCCAACCACGCTCAGTTTTAAAGCATACAGCCTTACCTAGCTGTCAAAGCTATTTTACCAAAACTTGTCTTAGATTCCAGGAGCCCCGCCAATCTGGCTTGTGCAGCCTCGTGGAGCAAGTCAAAGTCAAACAGACTCACCCGACTATTTTAACTTAAAACATACAGACTTACGTAGCTGTTAAAACTGTTTTACCAAAACTTTTTTTTAGATTCCAGGAGCCCCGCCAATCTGGCATGTGCCGCCTAGGGGAGAAATTCAAAACCAAACAGGCTCACCCGAGAATTTAATCTTAAAACATACAGCCCCATCTGGCTGCCAAAACTGCTTTACCAAAACTTGCCTTAGAAACCAGGAACCCTGTTAATCTAGCATTTGCAGCCTAGGGGAGCAAAACAAAGCCAAAAAGCCTCACCCGACTATTAAATTTTAACTCATTCAGCCACACCTGGAACTCAAAATTGCCTTACCAAAACTTGTCTCAGATACCAGGAACACTGTTAATGCAGCATTTGCATCCTAGGGGCGCAAGTCAACGCCAAACAGGCTCACCCGACTATTAAATCTTAAAACATATAGCCCCATCTGGCCGCCAAAACTGATTTACCAAAACTTGTCTTAGATACCAGGAACCCTGTTATTCCAGCATTTGCATCCTAGGGGCGCAAGTCAAAGCCAAACACGCTCACCCGACTATTTAATCTTAAAGCATACAGCCTTACCTAGCTGTGAAAACTGTTTTACCAAAACTTGTCTTAGATTCCAGGAGCCCCGCCAATTTTGCATGTGGAGCCTAGGGGAGCAAGTCAAAGCCAAACAGGCTCACCCGACAATTTAATCTTAAAACATACAGACTTACGTAGCTGCCAAAACTGCTTTACCAAAACTTGCCTTAGAAACCAGGAGCCCTGTTAATCTAGCATTTGCAGCCTAGGGGAGCAAGTCAAAGCAAAATAGTCTCACCCGACTATTAAATCTTAACACATTCAGCCTCACCTGGAACTCAAAATTGCCTTACCAAAACTTGTTTCAGATACCAGGAACCCTGTTAATCCAGCATTTGCATCCTAGGGGCGCAACTCAAAGCCAAACGGGCTCCACCGACTATTTAATCTTAAAACATACAGTCTTGCCCAGCTGTCAAAACTGTTTTACCAAACCTTGTCTCAGATTCCAGGAGCCAAGCCAATCTGGCATGTGGAGCCTAGGAGAGCAAGTCAAAGCCAATCAGGCTCACCTATCAATTTAATCTTAAAACATACAGACTTACGTAGTTGCCAAAGCTGCTTTACCAAAACTTGTCTCAGATACCAGGAACCCTGTTAATGCAGCATTTGTATCCTAGGGGCGCAAGTCAAAGCCAAACAGGCTCACCCGACTATTAAATCTTAAAACATATAGCCCCATCTGGCCGCCAAAATTGATTTACCAAAACTTGTCTTAGATACCAGGAACCCTGTTATTCCCGCATTTGCATCCTAGGGGCGCAAGTCAAAGCCAAACACGCTCACCCGACTATTTAATCTTAAAGCATACAGCCTTACCTAGCTGTCGAAAGTGTTTTACCAAAACTTGTCTTAGATTCCAGGAGCCCCGCCAATCTGGCATGTGGAGCCTAGGGGAGCAAGTCAAAGCCAAAGAGGCTCACCCGACAATTTAATCTTAAAACATACAGACTTACGTAGCTGCCAAAACTGCTTTACCAAAACTTGCCTTAGAAACCAGGAACCCTGTTAATGCAGCATTTGCATCCTAGGGGCGCAAGTCAAAGCCAAACAGGCTCTCCCGACTACTTAATCTTAAAACATATAGCCCCATCTGGCCGCCAAAAATGATTTACCAAAACTTGTCTTAGATACCATGAACCCTGTTATTCCAGCATTTGCATCCTAGGGGCGCAAGTCAAAGCCAAACACGCTCACCCGACTATTTAATCTTAAAGCATACAGCCTTACCTAGCTGTCAAAACTGTTTTACCAAAACTTGTCTTAGATTCCAGGAGCCCCGCCAATCTGGCATGTGGAGCCTAGGGGAGCAAGTCAAAGCCAAACAGGCTCACCCGACAATTTAATCTTAAAACATACAGACTTACGTAGCTGCCAAAACTGCTTTACCAAAACTTGCCTAAGATACCAGGAGCCCTGTTAATCTGGCATTTGCAGCCTAGGGGAGCAAGTCAAAGCAAAATAGTCTCACCCGACTATTAAGTCTTAACGCAATTAGCCTCACCTGGAACTCAAAATTGCCTTACCAAAACTTGTTTCAGATACCAGGAACCCTGTTAATGCAGCTGTCAAAACTGTTTTACCAAACCTTGTCTTAGATTCCAGGAGCCAAGCCAATCTGGCATGTGGAGCCTAAGGGAGCAAGTCAAAGCCAAACAGGCTCACCCGACAATTTAATCTTAAAACATACAGACTTACGTAGTTGCCAAAGCTGCTTTACCAAAACTTGTCTCAGATACCAGGAACCCTGTTAATGCAGCATTTGCATCCTAGGGGCGCAAGTCAAAGCCAAACAGGCTCTCCCGACTACTAAATCTTAAAACATATAGCCCCATCTGGCCGCCAAAAATGATTTACCAAAACTTGTCTTAGATACCATGAACCCTGTTATTCCAGCATTTGCATCCTAGGGGCGCAAGTCAAAGCCAAACACGCTCACCCGACTATTTAATCTTAAAGCATACAGCCTTACCTAGCTGTCAAAACTGTTTTACCAAAACTTGTCTTAGATTCCAGGAGCCCCGCCAATCTGGCATGTGGAGCCTAGGGGAGCAAGTCAAAGCCAAACAGGCACACCCGACAATTTAATTTTAAAACATACAGACTTACGTAGCTGCCAAAACTGCTTTACCAAAACTTGCCTAAGATACCAGGAGCCCTGTTAATCTGGCATTTGCAGCCTAGGGGAGCAAGTCAAAGCAAAATAGTCTCACCCGACTATTAAGTCTTAACACATTCAGCCTCACCTGGAACTCAAAAGTCCTTACCAAAACTTGTTTCAGATACCAGGAACCCTGTTAATCCAGCATTTGCATCCTAGGGGCGCAACTCAAAGCCAAACAGGCTCAACCGACTATTTAATCTTAAAACATACAGTCTTGCCCAGCTGTCAAAACTTTTTTACCAAGCCTTGTCTTAGATTCCAGGAGCCAAGCCAATCTGGCATGTGGAGCCTAAGGGAGCAAGTCAAAGCCAAACAGGCTCACCCGACAATTTAATCTTAAAACATACAGACTTACGTAGTTGCCAAAGCTGTTTTCCAAAACTTGTCTCAGATACCAGGAACCCTGAAGATGCAGCATTTGCAGCCTAGGGGAGCAAGACAAAGCCAAACAGGCTCTCCCGACTATTAAATCTTAAAACATATAGCCCCATCTGAACGCCAAAAATGATTTACCAAAACTTGTCTTAGATACCAGGAACCCTGTTATTCCAGCATTTGCATCCTAGGGGCGCAAGTCAAAGCCAAACACGCTCACCCGACTATTTAATCTTTAAGCATACAGCCTTACCTAGCTGTCAAAACTGTTTTACCAAAATTTGTCTTAGATTCCAGGAGCACCGCCAATCTGGCATGTGCAGCCTAGTGGAGCAAGTCAAAGCCAAACAGGCTCATCCGACTATTAAGTCTTAAAACATTCAGCCTCACCTGGAACTCAAAATTGCCATACCAAAACTTGTTTCAGATACCAGGAAAAATGTTAATCCAGCATTTGCATCTTCGGGGCGCAAGTCAAGGCCAAATAGGCTCAACCGACTATTTGATCTTAAAACATACAGTCTTGCCCAGCTGCCAAAACTGTTTTTCCAAACCTTTTCTTAGATTCCAGGAGCCCCGCCAATCTGGCATGTGGAGCCTAGGGGAGCAAGTCAAAACCAAACACGCTCACCCGAGAATTTAATCTTAAAACATACAGCCCCATCTGGCTGCCAAAACTGATTTACCAAAACTTGCCTTAGAAACCAGGAGCCCTGTTAATCTAGCATTTGCAGCCTAGGGGAGCAAGTCAAAGCAAAATAGTCTCACCCGACTATTAAGTCTGAACACATTCAGCCTCACCTGGAACTCAGAATTGCCTTACCAAAACTTGTCTCAGATTCCAAGAACCCTGGTTATCCAGCATTTGCATCCTAGGGGCGCAAGTCAAAGCCAAACAGGCTCTCCCGACAATTTAATCTTAAAACATACAGACTTACGTAGCTGCCAAAACTGCTTTAACAAAACTTGCTTTAGAAACCAGGAGCCCTGTTAATCTAGCATTTGCAGCCTAGGGGAGCAAGTCAAAGCAAAATAGTCTCACCCGACTTTTAAGTCTTAACGCAATTAGCCTCACCTGGAACTCAAAATTGCCTTACCAAAACTTGTTTCAGATACCAGGAACCCTGTTAATCCAGCATTTGCATCCGAGGGGCGCAACTCAAAGCCAAACAGGCTCAACCTACTATTTAATCTTAAAACATACAGCCTTACCTAGCTGTCAAAACTGTTTTACCAAAACTTGTCTTAGATTCCAGGAGCCCCGCCAAGCTGGCATGTGGAGCCTAGGGGAGCAAGTCAAAGCCAAAGAGGCTCACCCGACAATTTAATCTTAAAACATACAGACTTACGTAGTTGCCAAAGCTGCTTTACCAAAACTTGTCTCAGATACCAGGAACCCTGTTAATGCAGCATTTGCATCCTAGGGGCGCAAGACAAAGCCAAAAGGGCTCTCCCGACTACTAAATCTTAAAACATATAGCCCCATCTGGCCGCCAAAAATGATTTACCAAAACTTGTCTTAGATACCAGGAACCCTGTTATTCCAGCATTTGCATCCTAGGGGCGCAAGTCAAAGCCAAACACGCTCACCCGACTATTTAATCTTAAAGCATACAGCCTTACCTAGCTGTCAAAACTGTTTTACCAAAACTTGTCTTAGATTCCAGGAGCCCCGCCAATCTGGCATGTGGAGCCTAGGGGAGCAAGTCAAAGCCAAACAGGCTCACCCGACAATTTAATTTTAAAACATACAGACTTACGTAGCTGCCAAAACTGCTTTACCAAAACTTGCCTAAGATACCAGGAGCCCTGTTAATCTGCCATTTGCAGCCTAGGGGAGCAAGTCAAAGCAAAATAGTCTCACCCGACTATTAAGTCTTAACACATTCAGCCTCACCTGGAACTCAAAATTGCCTTACGAAAACTTGTTTCAGATACCAGGAACCCTGTTAATCCAGCATTTGCATCCGAGGGGCGCAACTCAAAGCCAAACAGGCTCAACCGACTATTTAATCTTAAAACATACAGCCTTGCCCAGCTGTCAAAACTGTTTTACCAAACCTTGTCTTAGATTCCAGGAGCCAAGCCAATCTGGCATGTGGAGCCTAAGGGAGCAAGTCAAAGCCAAACAGGCTCACCCGACAATTTAATCTTAAAACATACAGACTTACGTTGTTGCCAAAGCTGCTTTACCAAAACTTGTCTCAGATACCAGGAACCCTGTTAATGCAGCATTTGCATCCTAGGGGCGCAAGTCAAAGCCAAACAGGCTCTCCCGACTACTAAATCTTAAAACATATAGCCCCATCTGGCCGCCAAAAATGATTTACCAAAACTTGTCTTAGATACCATGAACCCTGTTATTCCAGCATTTGCATCCTAGGGGCGCAAGTCAAAGCCAAACACGCTCACCCGACTATTTAAACTTAAAGCAGACAGCCTAACCTAGCTGTCAAAACTGTTTTACCAAAACTTGTCTTAGATTCCAGGAGCCCCGCCAATCTGGCATGTGGAGCCTAGGGGAGCAAGTCAAAGCCAAACAGGCTCAACCGACTATTTAATCTTAAAGCATACAGCCTTACCTAGCTGTCAAAACTGTTTTACCAAAAATTGTCTTAGATTCCAGGAGCCCCGCCAATCTGGCATGTGGAGCCTAGGGGAGCAAGTCAAAGCCAAACAGGCTCAACCGACTATTTAATCTTAAAACATACAGACTTACGTAGTTGCCAAAGCTGTTTTCCAAAACTTGTCTCAGATACCAGGAACCCTGAAGATGCAGCATTTGCAGCCTAGGGGAGCAAGACAAAGCCAAACAGGCTCTCCCGACTATTAAATCTTAAAACATATAGCCCCATCTGGCCGCCAAAAATGATTTACCAAAACTTGTCTTAGATACCAGGAACCCTGTTATTCCAGCATTTGCATCCTAGGGGCGCAAGTCAAAGCCAAACACGCTCACCCGACTATTTAATCTTAAAGCATACAGCCTTACCTAGCTGTCAAAACTGTTTTACCAAAATTTGTCTTAGATTCCAGGAGCACCGCCAATCTGGCATGTGCAGCCTAGTGGAGCAAGTCAAAGCCAAACAGGCTCATCCGACTATTAAGTCTTAAAACATTCAGCCTCACCTGGAACTCAAAATTGCCATACCAAAACTTGTTTCAGATACCAGGAAAAATGTTAATCCAGCATTTGCATCTTAGGGGCGCAAGTCAAGGCCAAATAGGCTCAACCGACTATTTGATCTTAAAACATACAGTCTTGCCCAGCTGCCAAAACTGTTTTTCCAAACCTTTTCTTAGATTCCAGGAGCCCCGCCAATCTGGCATGTGGAGCCTAGGGGAGCAAGTCAAAACCAAACAGGCTCACCCGAGAATTTAATCTTAAAACATACAGCCCCATCTGGCTGCCAAAACTGATTTACCAAAACTTGCCTTAGAAACCAGGAGCCCTGTTAATCTAGCATTTGCAGCCTAGGGGAGCAAGTCAGAGCAAAATAGTCTCACCCGACTATTAAGTCTGAACACATTCAGCCTCACCTGGAACTCAGAATTGCCTTACCAAAACTTGTCACAGATTCCAGGAACCCTGGTTATCCAGCATTTGCATCCTAGGGGCGCAACAATTCCAGGAGCCCCGCCAATCTGGCATGTGGAGCCTAGGGGAGCAAGTCAAAGCCAAACAGGCTCAACCGACTATTTAATCTTAAAACATACAGACTTACGTAGTTGCCAAAGCTGTTTTCCAAAACTTGTCTCAGATACCAGGAACACTGTTAATGCAGCATTTGCAGCCTAGGGGAGCAAGACAAAGCCAAACAGGCTCTCCCGACTATTAAATCTTAAAACATATAGCCCCATCTGGCCGCCAAAAATGATTTACCAAAACTTGTCTTAGATACCAGGAACCCTGTTATTCCAGCATTTGCATCCTAGGGGCGCAAGTCAAAGCCAAACACGCTCACCCGACTATTTAATCTTAAAGCATACAGCCTTACCTAGCTGTCAAAACTGTTTTACCAAAATTTGTCTTAGATTCCAGGAGCACCGCCAATCTGGCATGTGCAGCCTAGTGGAGCAAGTCAAAGCCAAACAGGCTCATCCGACTATTAAGTCTTAAAACATTCAGCCTCACCTGGAACTCAAAATTGCCATACCAAAACTTGTTTCAGATACCAGGAACCCTATTAATCCAGCATTTGCATCCTAGGGGCGCAAGTCAAGGCCAAATAGGCTCAACCGACTATTTAATCTTAAAACATACAGTCTTGCCCAGCTGCCAAAAATGATTTTCCAAACCTTGTCTTAGATTCCAGGAGCCCCGCCAATCTGCCATGTGGAGCCTAGGGGAGCAAGTCAAAACCAAACAGGCTCACCCGAGAATTTAATCTTAAAACATACAGCCCCATCTGGCTGCCAAAACTGCTTTAGCAAAACTTGCCTTAGAATCCAGGAGCCCTGTTAATCTAGCATTTGCAGCCTAGGGGAGCAAGTCAAAGCAAAATAGTCTCACCCGACTATTAAGTCTTAACACATTCAGCCTCACCTGGAACACAAAATTGCCTTACCAAAACTTGTTGCAGATACCAGGAACCCTATTAATCCAGCATTTGCATCCTAGGGGCGCAAGTCAAGGCCAAATAGGCTCAACCGACTATTTAATCTTAAAACATACAGTCTTGCCCAGCTGCCAAAAATGATTTTCCAAACCTTGTCTTAGATTCCAGGAGCCCCGCCAATCTGCCATGTGGAGCCTAGGGGAGCAAGTCAAAGCCAAACAGGCTCACCCGACAATTTAATTTTAAAACATACAGACTTACGTAGCTGCCAAAACTGCTTTACCAAAACTTGCCTAAGATACCAGGAGCCCTGTAAATCTGCCATTTGCAGCCTAGGGGAGCAAGTCAAAGCAAAATAGTCTCACCCGACTATTAAGTCTTAACACATTCAGCCTCACCTGGAACACAAAATTGCCTTACCAAAACTTGTTGCAGATACCAGGAACCCTGTTAATCCAGCATTTGCATCCTAGGGGCGCAACTCAAAGCCAAACAGGCTCAACCGACTATTTAATCTAAAAACATACAGTCTTGCCCAGCTGTCAAAACTGTTTTACCAAACCTTGTCTTAGATTCCAGGAGCCAAGCCAATCTGGCATGTGGAGCCTAAGGGAGCAAGTCAAAGCCAAACAGGCTCACCCGACAATTTAATCTTAAAACATACAGACTTAAGTAGTTGCCAAAGCTGCTTTACCAAAACTTGTCTCAGATACCAGGAACCCTGTTAATGCAGCATTTGCATCCTAGGGGCGCAAGTCAAAGCCAAACAGGCTCTCCCGACTATTAAATCTTAAAACATATAGCCCCATCTGGCCGCAAAATTGATTTACCAAAACTTGTCTTAGATACCAGAAACCCTGTTATTCCAGCATTTGCATCCTAAGGGCGCAAGTCAAAGCCAAACACGCTCACCCGACTATTTAAACTTAAAGCATACAGCCTTACCTAGCTGTCAAAACTGTTTTACCAAAACTTGTCTTAGATTCCAGGAGCACCGCCAATCTGGCATGTGCAGCCTAGTGGAGCAAGTCAAAGCAAAATAGTCTCACCCAACTATTAAGTCTTAACACATTCAGCCTCACCTGGAACTCAAAATTGCCATACCAAAACTTGTTTTAGATACCAGGAACCCTATTAATCCAGCATTTGCATCCTAGGGGCGCAAGTCAAAGCAAAATAGTCTCACCCGACTATTAAGTATGAACACATTCAGCCTCACCTGGAACTCAGAATTGCCTTACCAAAACTTGTCTCAGATAACCCTGGTTATCCAGCATTTGCATCCTAGGGGCGCAAGTCAAAGCCAAACAGGCTCCCCCGACAATTTAATATTAAAACTTACAGACTTACGTAGCTGCCAAAACTGCTTTACCAAAACTTGCCTTAGAAACCAGGAGCCCTGTTAATCTAGCATTTGCAGCCTAGGGGAGCAAGTCAAACCAAAATAGTCTCACCCGACTTTTAAGTCTTAACACATTCAGCCTCACCTGGAACTCAAAATTGCCTTACCAAAACTTGTTTCAGATACCAGGAACCCTGTTAATCCAGCATTTGCATCCGAGGGGCGCAACTCAAAGCCAAGCAGGCTCAACCGACTATTTAAGCTTAAAACATACAGCCTTGCCCAGCTGTCAAAACTGTTTTACCAAACCTTGTCTTAGATTCCAGGAGCCAAGCCAATCTGGCATGTGGAGCCTATGGGAGCAAGTCAAAGCCAAACAGGCTCACCCGACTATTTAATCTTAAAACATACAGACTTACGTAGTTGCCAAAGCTGCTTTACCAAAACTTGTCTCAGATACCAGAAACCCTGTTAATGCAGCATTTGCATCCTAGGGGCGCAAGTCAAAGCCAAACAGGCTCTCCCGACTACTAAATCTTAAAACATATAGCCCCATCTGGCCGCCAAAAATGATTTACCAAAACTTGTCTTAGATACCATGAACCCTGTTATTCCAGCATTTGCATCCTAGGGGCGCAAGTCAAAGCCAAACACGCTCACCCGACTATTTAATCTTAAAGCATACAGCCTTACCTAGCTGTCAAAACTGTTTTACCGAAACTTGTCTTAGATTCCAGGAGCCCCGCCAATCTGGCATGTGGAGCCTAGGGGAGCAAGTCAAAGCCAAACAGGCTCAACCGACTATTTAATCTTTAAACATACAGACTTACGTAGTTGCCAAAGCTGTTTTCCAAAACTTGTCTCAGATACCAGGAACCCTGAAGATGCAGCATTTGCATCCTAGGGGCGCAAGTCAAAGCCAAACAGGCTCTCCCGACTACTAAATCTTAAAACATATAGCCCCATCTGGCCGCCAAAAATGATTTACCAAAACTTGTCTTAGATACCATGAACCCTGTTATTCCAGCATTTGCATCCTAGGGGCGCAAGTCAAAGCCAAACACGCTCACCCGACTATTTAATCTTAAAGCATACAGCCTTACCTAGCTGTCAAAACTGTTTTACCAAAACTTGTCTTAGATTCCAGGAGCCCCGCCAATCTGGCATGTGGAGCCTAGGGGAGCAAGTCAAAGCTAAACAGGCTCACCCGACAATTTAATTTTAAAACATACAGACTTACGTAGCTGCCAAAACTGCTTTACCAAAACTTGCCTAAGATACCAGGAGCCCTGTTAATCTGCCATTTGCAGCCTAGGGGAGCAAGTCAAAGCAAAATAGTCTCACCCGACTATTAAGTCTTAACACATTCAGCCTCACCTGGAACTCAAAATTGCCTTACGAAAACTTGTTTCAGATACCAGGAACCCTTTTAATCCAGCATTTGCATCCGAGGGGCGCAACTCAAAGCCAAACAGGCTCAACCGACTATTTAATCTTAAAACATACAGCCTTGCCCAGCTGTCAAAACTGTTTTACCAAACCTTGTCTTAGATTCCAGGAGCCAAGCCAATCTGGCATGTGGAGCCTAAGGGAGCAAGTCAAAGCCAAACAGGCTCACCCGACAATTTAATCTTAAAACATACAGACTTACGTTGTTGCCAAAGCTGCTTTACCAAAACTTGTCTCAGATACCAGGAACCCTGTTAATGCAGCATTTGCATCCTAGGGGCGCAAGTCAAAGCCAAACAGGCTCTCCCGACTACTAAATCTTAAAACATATAGCCCCATCTGGCCGCCAAAAATGATTTACCAAAACTTGTCTTAGATACCATGAACCCTGTTATTCCAGCATTTGCATCCTAGGGGCGCAAGTCAAAGCCAAACACGCTCACCCGACTATTTAAACTTAAAGCATACAGCCTTACCTAGCTGTCAAAACTGTTTTACCAAAACTTGTCTTAGATTCCAGGAGCCCCGCCAATCTGGCATGTGGAGCCTAGGGGAGCAAGTCAAAGCCAAACAGGCTCAACCGACTATTTAATCTTAAAACATACAGACTTACGTAGTTGCCAAAGCTGTTTTCCAAAACTTGTCTCAGATACCAGGAACCCTGAAGATGCAGCATTTGCAGCCTAGGGGAGCAAGACAAAGCCAAACAGGCTCTCCCGACTATTAAATCTTAAAACATATAGCCCCATCTGGCCGCCAAAAATGATTTACCAAAACTTGTCTTAGATACCAGGAACCCTGTTATTCCAGCATTTGCATCCTAGGGGCGCAAGTCAAAGCCAAACACGCTCACCCGACTATTTAATCTTAAAGCATACAGCCTTACCTAGCTGTCAAAACTGTTTTACCAAAATTTGTCTTAGATTCCAGGAGCACCGCCAATCTGGCATGTGCAGCCTAGTGGAGCAAGTCAAAGCCAAACAGGCTCATCCGACTATTAAGTCTTAAAACATTCAGCCTCACCTGGAACTCAAAATTGCCATACCAAAACTTGTTTCAGATACCAGGAACCCTATTAATCCAGCATTTGCATCCTAGGGGCGCAAGTCAAGGCCAAATAGGCTCAACCGACTATTTAATCTTAAAACATACAGTCTTGCCCAGCTGCCAAAACTGTTTTTCCAAACCTTGTCTTAGATTCCAGGAGCCCCGCCAATCTGCCATGTGGAGCCTAGGGGAGCAAGTCAAAACCAAACAGGCTCACCCGAGAATTTAATCTTAAAACATACAGCCCCATCTGGCTGCCAAAACTGCTTTAGCAAAACTTGCCTTAGAATCCAGGAGCCCTGTTAATCTAGCATTTGCAGCCTAGGGGAGCAAGTCAAAGCAAAATAGTCTCACCCGACTATTAAGTCTGAACACATTCAGCCTCACCTGGAACTCAGAATTGCCTTACCAAAACTTGTCTCAGATTCCAGGAACCCTGGTTATGCAGCATTTGCATCCTAGGGGCGCAAGTCAAAGCCAAACAGGCTCTCCCGACAATTTAATCTTAAAACTTACAGACTTACGTAGCTGCCAAAACTGCTTTACCAAAACTTGCCCTAGAAACCAGGAGCCCTGTTAATCTAGCATTTGCAGCCTAGGGGAGCAAGTCAAACCAAAATAGTCTCACCCGACTATTAAGTCTTAACACATTCAGCCTCACCTGGAACTCAAAATTGCCTTACCAAAACTTGTTTCAGATACCAGGAACCCTGTTAATCCAGCATTTGCATCCTAGGGGCGCAACTCAAAGCCAAACAGGCTCAACCGACTATTTAATCTAAAAACATACGGTCTTACCCTGCTGTCAAAACTGTTTTACCAAACCTTGTCTTAGATTCCAGGAGCCAAGCCAATCTGGCATGTGGAGCCTAAGGGAGCAAGTCAAAGCCAAACAGGCTCACCCGACAATTTAATCTTAAAACATACAGACTTACGTAGTTGCCAAAGCTGCTTTACCAAAACTTGTCTCAGCTACCAGGAACCCTGTTAATGCAGCATTTGCATCCTAGGGGCGCAAGTCAAAGCCAAACAGGCTCTCCCGACTATTAAATCTTAAAACATATAGCCCCATCTGGCCGCAAAATTGATTTACCAAAACTTGTCTTAGATACCAGGAACCCTGTTATTCCAGCATTTGCATCCTAAGGGCGCAAGTCAAAGCCAAACACGCTCACCCGACTATTTAAACTTAAAGCATACAGCCTTACCTAGCTGTCAAAACTGTTTTACCAAAACTTGTCTTAGATTCCAGGAGCCCCGCCAATCTGGCATGTGGAGCCTAGGGGAGCAAGTCAAAGCCAAACAGGCTCACCCGACAGTTTAATCTTAAAACATACAGACTTACGTAGCTGCCAAAACTGCTTTACCAAAACTTGCCTTAGAAACCAGGAGCCCTGTTAATCTAGCATTTGCAGCCTAGGGGAGCAAGTCAAAGCAAAATAGTCTCACCCGACTATTAAGTATGAACACATTCAGCCTCACCTGGAACTCAGAATTGCCTTACCAAAACTTGTCTCAGATTCCAGGAACCCTGATTATCCAGCATTTGCATCCTAGGGGCGCAAGTCAAAGCCAAACAGGCTCTCCCGACAATTTAATCTTAAAACTTACAGACTTACGTAGCCGCCAAAACTGCTTTACCAAAACTTGCCTTAGAAACCAGGAGCCCTGTTAATCTAGCATTTGCAGCCTAAGGGCGCAAGTCAAAGCCAAACACGCTCACCCGACTATTTAAACTTAAAGCATACAGCCTTACCTAGCTGTCAAAACTGTTTTACCAAAACTTGTCTTAGATTCCAGGAGCACCGCCAATCTGGCATGTGCAGCCTAGTGGAGCAAGTCAAAGCAAAATAGTCTCACCCAACTATTAAGTCTTAACACATTCAGCCTCACCTGGAACTCAAAATTGCCATACCAAAACTTGTTTCAGATACCAGGAACCCTATTAATCCAGCATTTGCATCCTAGGGGCGCAAGTCAAAGCAAAATAGTCTCACCCGACTATTAAGTATGAACACATTCAGCCTCACCTGGAACTCAGAATTGCCTTACCAAAACTTGTCTCAGATTCCAGGAACCCTGGTTATCCAGCATTTGCATCCTAGGGGCGCAAGTCAAAGCCAAACAGGCTCTCCCGACAATTTAATCTTAAAACTTACAGACTTACGTAGCTGCCAAAACTGCTTTACCAAAACTTGCCTTAGAAACCAGGAGCCCTGTTAATCTAACATTCGCAGCCTAGGGGAGCAAGTCAAAGCAAAATAGTCTCACCCGACTATTAAGTCTGAACACATTCAGCCTCACCTGGAACTCAGAATTGCCTTACCAAAACTTGTCTCCGATTCCAGGAACCCTGGTTATCCAGTATTTGCATCCTTGGGGCGCAAGTCAAAGCCAAACAGGCTCTCCCGACAATTTAATCTTAAAACTTACAGACTTACGTAGCTGCCAAAACTGCTTTACCAAAACTTGCCTTAGAAACCAGGAGCCCTGTTACTCTAGCATTTGCAGCCTAGGGGAGCAAGTCAAACCAAAATAGTCTCACCCGACTATTAAGTCTTAACACATTCAGCCTCACCTGGAACTCAAAATTGCCTTACCAAAACTTGTTTCAGATACCAGGAACCCTGTTAATCCAGCATTTGCATCCTAGGGGCGCAACTCAAAGCCAAACAGGCTCAACCGACTATTTAATCTAAAAACATACAGTCTTACCCTGCTGTCAAAACTGTTTTACCAAACCTTGTCTTAGATTCCAGGAGCCAAGCCAATCTGGCATGTGGAGCCTAAGGGAGCAAGTCAAAGCCAAACAGGCTCACCCGACAATTTAATCTTAAAACATACAGACTTACGTAGTTGCCAAAGCTGCTTTACCAAAACTTGTCTCAGCTACCAGGAACCCTGTTAATGCAGCATTTGCATCCTAGGGGCGCAAGTCAAAGCCAAACAGGCTCTCCCGACTATTAAATCTTAAAACATATAGCCCCATCTGGCCGCAAAATTGATTTACCAAAACTTGTCTTAGATACCAGGAACCCTGTTATTCCAGCATTTGCATCCTAAGGGCGCAAGTCAAAGCCAAACACGCTCACCCGACTATTTAAACTTAAAGCATACAGCCTTACCTAGCTGTCAAAACTGTTTTACCAAAACTTGTCTTAAATTCCAGGAGCCCCGCCAATCTGGCATGTGGAGCCTAGGGGAGCAAGTCAAAGCCAAACAGGCTCACCCGACAGTTTAATCTTAAAACACACAGAGTTACGTAGCTGCCAAAACTGCTTTACCAAAACTTGCCTTAGAAACCAGGAGCCCTGTTAATCTAGCATTTGCAGCCTAGGGGAGCAAGTCAAACCAAAATAGTTTCACCCGACTATTAAGTCTTAACACATTCAGCCTCACCTGGAACTCAAAATTGCCTTACCAAAACTTGTTTCAGATACCAGGAACCCTGTTAATCCAGCATTTGCATCCTAGGGGCGCAACTCAAAGCCAAACAGGCTCAACCGACAATTTAATCTTAAAACTTACAGACTTACGTAGCTGCCAAAACTGCTTTACCAAAACTTGCCTTAGAAACCAGGAGCCCTGTTAATCTAGCATTTGCAGCCTAGGGGAGCAAGTCAAACCAAAATAGTCTCACCCGACTATTAAGTCTTAACACATTCAGCCTCACCTGGTACTCAAAATTGCCTTACCAAAACTTGTTTCAGATACCAGGAACCCTGTTAATCCAGCATTTGCATCCTAGGGGCGCAACTCAAAGCCAAACAGGCTCAACCGACTATTTAATCTAAAAACATACAGTCTTGCCCAGCTGTCAAAACTGTTTTACCAAATCTTGTCTTAGATTCCAGGAGCCAAGCCAATCTGGCATGTAGAGCCTAAGGGAGCAAGTCAAAGCCAAACAGGCTCACCCGACAATTTAATCTTAAAACATACAGACTTACGTAGTTGCCAAAGCTGCTTTACCAAAACTTGTCTCAGATACCAGGAACCCTGTTAATGCAGCATTTGCATCCTAGGGGCGCAAGTCAAAGCCAAACAGGCTCTCCCGACTATTAAATCTTAAAACATATAGCCCCATCTGGCCGCAAAATTGATTTACCAAAACTTGTCTTAAATACCAGGAACCCTGTTATTCCTGCATTTGCATCCTAAGGGCGCAAGTCAAAGCCAAACACGCTCACCCGACTATTTAAACTTAAAGCAGACAGCCTAACCTAGCTGTCAAAACTGTTTTACCAAAACTTGTCTTAGATTCCAGGAGCACCGCCAATCTGGCATGTGCAGCCTAGTGGAGCAAGTCAAAGCAAAATAGTCTCACCCAACTATTAAGTCTTAACACATTCAGCCTCACCTGGTACTCAAAATTGTCTTACCAAAACTTGTTTCAGATACCAGGAACCCTGTTAATCCAGCATTTGCATCCTATGGGCGCAACTCAAAGCCAAACAGGCTCACCCGACTACTTAAACTTAAAGCATACAGCCTTACCTAACCGTCAAATCTGTTTTACCAAAACTTGTCTTAGATTCCAGGAGCACCGCCAATCTGGCATGTGCAGCCTAGTGGAGCAAGTCAAAGGAAAATAGTCTCACCCAACTATTAAGTCTTAACACATTCAGCCTCACCTGGTACTCAAATTGTCTTACCAAAACTTGTTTCAGATACCAGGAACCCTGTTAATCCAGCATTTGCATCCTAGGGGCGCAACTCAAAGCCAAACAGGCTCAACTATTTAATCTTAAAACATACAGTCCTGCCCTGCTGTCAAAACAGTTTTACCAAACCTTGTCTTAGATTCCAGGAGCCAAGCCAATCTGGCATGTGGAGCCTAAGGGAGCAAGTCAAAGCCAAACAGGCTCACCCGACAATTTAATCTTTAAACATACAGACTTACGTAGTTGCCAAAGCTGCTTTACCAAAACTTGTCTCAGATACCAGGAACCCTGTTAATGCAGCATTTGCATCCTAGGGGCGCAAGTCAAAGCCAAACAGGCTCTCCCGACTATTAAATCTTAAAACATATAGCCTGACACCTGACACCTGACAATTTAATCTTAAAACATACAGACTTACGTAGCTGCTAAAACTGCTTTACCAAAACTTGCTTTAGAAACCAGGAGCCCTGTTAATCTAGCATTTGCAGCCTGTGGGAGCAAGTCAAAGCAAAATAGTCTCACCCGACTATTAAGTCTTAACACATTCAGCCTCACCTGGTACTCAAAATTGCCTTACAAAACTTGTTCCAGATACCAGGAACCCTGTTAATCCAGCATTTGCATCCTAGGGGCGCAACTCAAAGCCAAACAGGCTAGACCGACTATTTAATCTTAAAACATACAGTCTTGCCCAGCTGTCAAAACTGTTTTACCAAACCTTGTCTTAGATTCCAGGAGCCAAGCCAATCTGGCATGTGGAGCCTAAGGGAGCAAGTCAAAGCCAAACAGGCTCACCCGACAATTTAATCTTAAAACATACAGACTTACGTACCAAACAGGCTCATCTGACTATTTAATCCTAAAACATATAGCACCATCTGGCCGCCAAGACTGATTTACCAAAACTTGTCTCAGATACCAGGAACACTGTTAATCTAGCATTTGCAGCCTAGGGGAGCACAACAAAACCAAATGGCCTCACCCGACTATTAAATTTAAACTCATTCAGCCACACCTGGAACTCAAAATTGCCTTACCAAAACTTGTCTCAGATACCAGGAACCCTGTTAATCCAGCATTTGCATCCTAGGGGCGCAAGTCAAAGCCAAACAGGCTCAGCAAACTATTAAATCTTAAGACATATAGCCCCATCTCGAGGCCAAAAATGATTTACCAAAACTTGTCTTAGATACCAGGAGCCCTGTTATTCCAGCATTTGCATCCTAGGGGCGCAAGTCAAAGCCAAACTCGCTCAGTTTTAAAGCATACAGCCTTACCTAGCTGTCAAAACTATTTTACCAAAACTTGTCTTAGATTCCAGGAGCCCCGCCAATCTGGCTTGTGCAGCCTCGTGGAGCAAGTCAAAGCCAAACAGGTTCATCCGACTATTTAGTCCTAAAACATTTAGCCCCATCTTGCCGCCAAAACTGATTTACCAAAACTTATCTCAGTTACCAGGAACCCTGTTAATCTAGCATTTGCAGCCTAGGGGAGCAAGACAAAGCCAAATAGTCTCACCCGACTATTAAATTTTTAAAACATATAGCCCAATCTGGCCGCCAAAACTGATTTACCAAAACTTGTCTCAGATACCAGAAACCCTGTTAATCCAGCATTTGAATCCTAGGGGAGCAAGTCAAAGCCAAACACGCTCAATCTTAAAGCATACAGCCTTACCTAGCTGTCAAAACTGTTTTACCAAAACTTGTCTTAGATTCCAGGAGCACCGCCAATCTGGCATGTGCAGCCTAGTGGAGCAAGTCAAAGCCAAACAGGCTCATCCGACTATTTAATTCTAAAACATATAGCCCCATCTTGCCGCCAAAACTGATTTACCAAAACTTATCTCAGTTGCCAGGAACCCTGTTAATCAAGCATTTGCAGCCTAGGGGAGCAAGTCAAAGCCAAATAGTCTCACCCGACTATTAAATTTTAAAACATATAGCCCCATCTGGCTGCCAAAACTGATTTACCAAAACTTGTCTTAGATACCAGGAACCCTGTTATTCCAGCATTTGCATCCTAGGGCGCAAGTCAAAGCCAAACATGCTCATCCGACTACTTAATCTTAAAGCATACAACCTTACCTAGCTGTCAAAACTGTTTTACCAAAACTTGTCTTAGATTCCAGGAGCCCCGCCAATCTGGCATGTACAGCCTAGGGGAGCAAGTCAAAGCCAACCAGGCTCATCCGACTATTTAATCCTAAAACATATAGCCCCATCTGGCCGCCAAAACTGATTTACCAAAACTTGTCTCAAATACCAGGAACCCTGTTAATCTAGCATTTGCAGCCCATGGGAGCAATTCAAAGCCAAATAGCCTCACCCGACTATTAAATCTTAAAACATATAGCCCCATAGACGCCAAAACTGATTTACCAAAACTTGTCTTAAATACCAGGAACCCTGTTATTCCAGCATTTGCATCCTATTGGCGCAAGTCAAAGCCAAACACGCTCACCCGACTATTTAATCTTAAAGCATACAGCCTTACCTAGCTGTCAAAACTGTTTTATCAAATCTTGTCTCAGATACCAGGAACACTGTTAATCTAGCATTTGCAGCCTAGGGGAGCAAAACAAAGCCAAATAGCCTCACCCGACTATTAAATTTAAACTCATTCAGCCACACCTGGAACTCAAAATTGCCTTACCAAAACTTGTCTCAGATACCAAGAACCCTGTTTATCCAGCATTTGCATCCTAGGAGCGCAAGTCAAAGCCAAACAGACTCACCCGACTATTAAATCTTAAAACATATAACCCCATAGACGCCAAAACTGATTTACCAAAACTTGTCTTAGATACCAGGAACCCTGTTATTCCAGCATTTGCATCCTAGGGGTGCAATTCAAAGCCAAGCACGCTCACCCGACTATTTAATCTTAAAGCATACAGCCTTACCTAGCTGTCAAAACTGTTTTACCAAAACTTGTCTTAGACTCCAGGAGCCCCGCCTATCTGGCATGTGGAGCCTAGGGGAGCAAGTCAAAACCAAACAGGCTCACCCGACAATTTAATCTTAAAACATACAGATTTACGTAGCTGCCAAAATTGCTTTACCAAAACTTGCCTTAGAAACCAGGAGCCCTGTTAATCTAGCATTTGCAGCCTAGGGGAGCAAATCAAAGCCAAACAGGCTCATCCGACTATTTAATCCTAAAACATATAGCCCCATCTGGCCGCCAAGACTGATTTACCAAAACTTGTCTCAGATACCAGGAACACTGTTAATCTAGCATTTGCAGCCTAGGGGAGCAAAACAAAGCCAAATAGCCTCACCCGACTATTAAATTTAAACTCATTCAGCCACACCTGGAACTCAAAATTGCCTTACCAAAACTTGTCTCAGATACCAGGAACCCTGTTAATCCAGCATTTGCATCCTAGGGGCGCAAGTCAAAGCCAAACAGGCTCACCAAACTATTAAATCTTAAGACATATAGCCGCATCTCGAGGCCAATAATGATTTACCAAAACTTGTCTTAGATACCAGGAGCCCTGTTATTCCAGCATTTGCATCCTAGGGGCGCAAGTCAAAGCCAAACACGCTCAGTTTTAAAGCATACAGCCTTACCTAGCTGTCAAAACTATTTTACCAAAACTTGTCTTAGATTCCAGGAGCCCCGCCAATCTGGCTTGTGCAGCCTCGTGGAGCAAGTCAAAGCCAAACAGGCTCATCCGACTATTTAATCCTAAAACATTTAGCCCCATCTTGCCGCCAAAACTGATTTACCAAAACTTATCTCAGTTACCAGGAACCCTGTTAATCTAGCATTTGCAGCCTAGGGGAGCAAGACAAAGCCAAATAGTCTCACCCGACTATTAAATTTTTAAAACATATAGCCCCATCTGGCCGCCAAATTTGATTTACCAAAACTTGTCTCAGATACCAGAAACCCTGTTAATCCAGCATTTGAATCCTAGGGGAGCAAGTCAAAGTCAAACAGACTCACCCGACTATTTTAACTTAAAACATACAGACTTACGTAGCTGTTAAAACTGTTTTACCAAAACTTTTTTTTAGATTCCAGGAGCCCCGCCAATCTGGCATGTGCCGCCTAGGGGAGAAATTCAAAACCAAACAGGCTCACCCGACAATTTAATCTTAAAACATACAGCCCCATCTGGCTGCCCAAACTGCTTTACCAAAACTTGCCTTAGAAACCAGGAACCCTGTTAATCTAGCATTTGCAGCCTTGGGGAGCAAGTCAAAGCAAAATAGTCTCACCCGACTATTAAGTCTGAACACATTCAGCCTCACCTGGAACTCAGAATTGCTTTACCAAAACTTGTTTCAGATACCAGGAACCCTGTTAATCCAGCATTTGCATCCTAGGGGCGCAAGTCAAAGCCAAACAGGCTCACCCGACTATTAAATCTTAAAACATATAGCCCCATCTGGCCGCCAAAACTGATTTACCAAAACTTGTCTTAGATACCAGGAACCCTGTTATTCCAGCATTTGCATCCTAGGGGCGCAAGTCAAAGCCAAACACGCTCATCCGACTACTTAATCTTAAAGCATACAACCTTACCTAGCTGTCAAAACTGTTCTACCAAAACTTGTCTTAGATTCCAGGAGCCCCGCCAATCTGGCATGTACAGCCTAGGGGAGCAAGTCAAAGCCAACCAGGCTCATCCGACTATTTAATCCTAAAACATATAGCCCCATCTGGCCGCCAAAACTGATTTACCAAAACTTGTCTCAGATACCAGGAACCCTGTTAATCTAGTATTTGCAGCATAGGGGAGCAAGACAAAGCCAAATAACCTCACCCGACTATTAAATCTTAACACATTCAGCCTCACCTGGTACTCAAAATTGCCTTACCAAAACTTGTTTCAGATACCAAGAACCCTGTTTATCCAGCATTTGCATCCTAGGAGCGCAAGTCAAAGCCAAACAGGCTCACCCGACTATTAAATCTTAAAACATATAGCCCCATAGACGCCAAAACTGATTTACCAAAACTTGTCTTAGATACCAAGAACCCTGTTAATCCAGCATTTGCATCCTAGGGGCGCAAGTCAAAGCCAAATAGGCTCACCAAACTATTAAATCTTAAAACATATAGCCCCATCTGGCCGCCAAAACTGATTTACCAAAACTTGTCTTAGATACCAGGAACCCTGTTATTCCAGCATTTGCATCCTAGGGGCGCAAGTCAAAGCCAAACACGCTCATCCGACTACTTAATCTTAAAGCATACAACCTTACCTAGCTGTCAAAACTGTTCTACCAAAACTTGTCTTAGATTCCAGGAGCCCCGCCAATCTGGCATGTACAGCCTAGGGGAGCAAGTCAAAGCCAACCAGGCTCATCCGACTATTTAATCCTAAAACATATAGCCCCATCTGGCTGCCAAAACTGATTTACCAAAACTTGTCTCAGATACCAGGAACCCTGTTAATCTAGCATTTGCAGCCTAGGGGAGCAAAACAAAGCCAAAAAGCCTCACCCGACTATTAAATTTTAACTCATTCAGCCACACCTGGAACTCAAAATTGCCTTACCAAAACTTGTCTCAGATACCATGAACCCTGTTAATGCAGCATTTGTATCCTAGGGGCGCAAGTCAAAGCCAAATAGGCTCACCAAACTATTAAATCTTAAAACATATAGCCCCATCTGGCCGCCAAAGCTGACTTACCAAAACATGTCTTAGATACCAGGAACCCTGTTATTCCAGCATGTGCATCCTAGGGGAGCAAGTCAAAGCCAAACACCCTCACCCGACTATTTAATCTTAAATTATACAGCCTTACCTAGCTGTCAAAACTGTTTTACCAAAACTTGTCTCAGATACCAGGAACACTGTTAATGCAGCATTTGCATCCTAGGGGCGCAAGTCAACGCCAAACAGGCTCACCCGACTATTAAATCTTAAAACATATAGCCCCATCTGGCCGCCAAAACTGATTTACCAAAACTTGTCTTAGATACCAGGAACCCTGTTAATGCAGCATTTGCATCCTAGGGGCGCAAGTCAAAGCCAAACACGCTCACCCGACTATTTAATCTTAAAGCATACAACCTTACCTAGCTGTCAAAACTGTTTTACCAAAACTTATCTTAGATTCCAGGAGCCCCGCCAATCTGGCATGTGGAGCCTAGGGGAGCAATTCAAAGCCAAAGAGGCTCACCCGACAATTTAATCTTAAAACATACAGACTTACGTAGTTGCCAAAGCTGCTTTACCAAAACTTGTCTCAGATACCAGGAACCCTGTTAATGCAGCATTTGCATCCTAGGGGCGCAAGTCAAAACCAAACAGGCTCTCCCCACTACTAAATCTTAAAACATATAGCCCCATCTGGCCGCCAAAAATGATTTACCAAAACTTGTCTTAGATACCATGAACCCTGTTATTCCAGCATTTGCATCCTAGGATCGCAAGTCAAAGCCAAACACGCTCACCCGACTATTTAATCTTAAAGCATACAGCCTTACCTAACTGTCAAAACTGTTTTACCAATACTTGTCTTAGATTCCAGGAGCCCCGCCTATCTCGCATGTGGAGCCTAGGGGAGCAAGTCAAAGCCAAACAGGGTCACCCGACAATTTAATCTTAAAACATACAGATTTACGTAGCTGCCCAAAATTGCTTTACCAAAACTTGCCTTAGAAACCAGGAGCCCTGTTAATCTAGCATTTGCAGCCTAGGGGAGCAAGTCAAAGCCAAACAGGCTCATCCGACTATTTAATCCTAAAACATATTACCTAGCTGTCAAAACTGTTTTACCAAAACTTGTCTTAGATTCCAGGAGCCCCGCCAATCTGGCATGTGGAGCCTAGGGGAGCAAGTCAAAGCCAAAGAGGCTCACCCGACAATTTAATCTTAAAACATACAGACTTACGTAGTTGCCAAAGCTGCTTTACCAAAACTTGTCTCAGATACCAGGAACCCTGTTAATGCAGCATTTGCATCCTAGGGGCGCAAGTCAAAGCCAAACAGGCTCTCCCCACTACTAAATCTTAAAACATATAGCCCCATCTGGCCGCCAAAAATGATTTACCAAAACTTGTCTTAGATACCATGAACCCTGTTATTCCAGCATTTGCATCCTAGGGGCGCAAGTCAAAGCCAAACACGCTCACCCGACTATTTAATCTTAAAGCATACAGCCTTACCTAGCTGTCAAAACTGTTTTACCAAAACTTGTCTTAGATTCCAGGAGCCCCGCCTATCTGGCATGTGGAGCCTAGGGGAGCAAGTCAAAGCCAAACAGGCTCACCCGACAATTTAATCTTAAAACATACAGATTTACGTAGCTGCCAAAATTGCTTTACCAAAACTTTCCTTAGAAACCAGGAGCCCTGTTAATCTAGCATTTGCAGCCTAGGGGAGCAAGTCAAAGCCAAACAGGCTCATCCGACTATTTAATCCTAAAACATATAGCCCCATCTTGCCGCCAAGACTGATTTACCAAAACTTGTCTCAGATACCAGGAACACTGTTAATCTAGCATTTGCAGCCTAGAGGAGCACAACAAAGCCAAATGGCCTCACCCGACTATTAAATTTAAACTCATTCAGCCACACCTGGAACTCAAAATTGCCTTACCAAAACTTGTCTCAGATACCAGGAACCCTGTTAATCCAGCATTTGCATCCTAGGGGCGCAAGTCAAAGCCAAACAGACTCACCAAACTATTAAATCTTAAGACATATAGCCCCATCTCGAGGCCAAAAATGATTTACCAAAACTTGTCTTAGATACCAGGAGCCCTGTTATTCCAGCATTTGCATCCTAGGGGCGCAAGTCAAAGCCAAACACGCTCAGTTTTAAAGCATACAGCCTTACCTAGCTTTCAAAACTATTTTACCAAAACTTGTCTTAGATTCCAGGAGCCCCGCCAATCTAGCATGTGCAGCCTCGTGGAGCAAGTCAAAGCCAAACAGGCTCATCCGACTATTTAATCCTAAAACATTTAGCCCCATCTTGCCGCCAAAACTGATTTACCAAAACTTATCTCAGTTACCAGGAACCCTGTTAATCTAGCATTTGCAGCCTAGGGGAGCAAGACAAAGCCAAATAGTCTCACCCGACTATTAAATTTTTAAAACATATAGCCCAATCTGGCCGCCAGAACTGATTTACCAAAACTTGTCTCAGATACCAGAAACCCTGTTAATCCAGCATTTGAATCCTAGGGGAGCAAGTCAAAGCCAAACACGCTCAATCTTAAAGCATACAGCCTTACCTAGCTGTCAAAACTGTTTTACCAAAACTTGTCTTAGATTCCAGGAGCACCGCCAATCTGGCATGTGCAGCCTAGTGGAGCAAGTCAAAGCCAAACAGGCTCATCCGACTATTTAATTCTAAAACATATAGCCCCATCTTGCCGCCAAAACTGATTTACCAAAACTTATCTCAGTTACCAGGAACCCTGTTAATCAAGCATTTGCAGCCTAGGGGAGCAAGACAAAGCCAAATAGTCTCACCCGACTATTAAATTTTAAAACATATAGCCCCATCTGGCTGCCAAAACTGATTTACCAAAACTTGTCTTAGATACCAGGAACCCTGTTATTCCAGCATTTGCATCCTAGGGCGCAAGTCAAAGCCAAACATGCTCATCCGACTACTTAATCTTAAAGCATACAACCTTACCTAGCTGTCAAAACTGTTTTTCCAAAACTTGTCTTAGATTCCAGGAGCCCCGCCAATCTGGCATGTACAGCCTAGGGGAGCAAGTCAAAGCCAACCAGGCTCATCCGACTATTTAATCCTAAAACATATAGCCCCATCTGGCCGCCAAAACTGATTTACCAAAACTTGTCTCAAATACCAGGAACCCTGTTAATCTAGCATTTGCAGCCCATGGGAGCAAGGCAAAGCCAAATAGCCTCACCCGACTATTAAATCTTAACACATTCAGCCTCACCTGGAACTCAAAATTGCCTTACCAAAACTTGTTTCAGATACCAAGAACCCTGTTTATCCAGCATTTGCAACCTAGGAGCGCAAGTCAAAGCCAAACAGACTCACCCGACTATTAAATCTTAAAACATATAGCCCCATAGACGCCAAAACTGATTTACCAAAACTTGTCTTAAATACCAGGAACCCTGTTATTCCAGCATTTGCATCCTATTGGCGCAAGTCAAAGCCAAACACGCTCACCCGACTATTTAATCTTAAAGCATACAGCCTTACCTAGCTGTCAAAACTGTTTTATCAAATCTTGTCTCACATACCAGGAACACTGTTAATCTAGCATTTGCAGCCTAGGGGAGCAAAACAAAGCCAAATAGCCTCACCCGACTATTAAATTTTAACTCATTCAGCCACACCTGGAACTCAAAATTGCCTTACCAAAACTTGTCTCAGATACCAGGAACCCTGTTTATCCTTAAAACATATAGCCCCATAGACGCCAAAACTGATTTACCAAAACTTGTCTTAGATACCAGGAACCCTGTTATTCCAGCATTTGCATCCTAGGGGTGCAATTCAAAGCCAAGCACGCTCACCCGACTATTTAATCTTAAAGCATACAGCCTTACCTAGCTGTCAAAACTGTTTTACCAAAACTTGTCTTAGACTCCAGGAGCCCCACCTATCTGGCATGTGGAGCCTAGGGGAGCAAATCAAAGCCAAACAGGCTCACCCGACAATTTAATCTTAAAACATACAGATTTACGTAGCTGCCAAAATTGCTTTACCAAAACTTTCCTTAGAAACCAGGAGCCCTGTTAATCTAGCATTTGCAGCCTAGGGGAGCAAGTCAAAGCCAAACAGGCTCATCCGACTATTTAATCCTAAAACATATAGCCCCATCTTGCCGCCAAGACTGATTTACCAAAACTTGTCTCAGATACCAGGAACACTGTTAATCTAGCATTTGCAGCCTAGAGGAGCACAACAAAGCCAAATGGCCTCACCCGACTATTAAATTTAAACTCATTCAGCCACACCTGGAACTCAAAATTGCCTTACCAAAACTTGTCTCAGATACCAGGAACCCTGTTAATCCAGCATTTGCATCCTAGGGGCGCAAGTCAAAGCCAAACAGACTCACCAAACTATTAAATCTTAAGACATATAGCCCCATCTCGAGGCCAAAAATGATTTACCAAAACTTGTCTTAGATACCAGGAGCCCTGTTATTCCAGCATTTGCATCCTAGGGGCGCAAGTCAAAGCCAAACACGCTCAGTTTTAAAGCATACAGCCTTACCTAGCTTTCAAAACTATTTTACCAAAACTTGTCTTAGATTCCAGGAGCCCCGCCAATCTAGCATGTGCAGCCTCGTGGAGCAAGTCAAAGCCAAACAGGCTCATCCGACTATTTAATCCTAAAACATTTAGCCCCATCTTGCCGCCAAAACTGATTTACCAAAACTTATCTCAGTTACCAGGAACCCTGTTAATCTAGCATTTGCAGCCTAGGGGAGCAAGACAAAGCCAAATAGTCTCACCCGACTATTAAATTTTTAAAACATATAGCCCAATCTGGCCGCCAGAACTGATTTACCAAAACTTGTCTCAGATACCAGAAACCCTGTTAATCCAGCATTTGAATCCTAGGGGAGCAAGTCAAAGCCAAACACGCTCAATCTTAAAGCATACAGCCTTACCTAGCTGTCAAAACTGTTTTACCAAAACTTGTCTTAGATTCCAGGAGCACCGCCAATCTGGCATGTGCAGCCTAGTGGAGCAAGTCAAAGCCAAACAGGCTCATCCGACTATTTAATTCTAAAACATATAGCCCCATCTTGCCGCCAAAACTGATTTACCAAAACTTATCTCAGTTACCAGGAACCCTGTTAATCAAGCATTTGCAGCCTAGGGGAGCAAGACAAAGCCAAATAGTCTCACCCGACTATTAAATTTTAAAACATATAGCCCCATCTGGCTGCCAAAACTGATTTACCAAAACTTGTCTTAGATACCAGGAACCCTGTTATTCCAGCATTTGCATCCTAGGGCGCAAGTCAAAGCCAAACATGCTCATCCGACTACTTAATCTTAAAGCATACAACCTTACCTAGCTGTCAAAACTGTTTTTCCAAAACTTGTCTTAGATTCCAGGAGCCCCGCCAATCTGGCATGTACAGCCTAGGGGAGCAAGTCAAAGCCAACCAGGCTCATCCGACTATTTAATCCTAAAACATATAGCCCCATCTGGCCGCCAAAACTGATTTACCAAAACTTGTCTCAAATACCAGGAACCCTGTTAATCTAGCATTTGCAGCCCATGGGAGCAAGGCAAAGCCAAATAGCCTCACCCGACTATTAAATCTTAACACATTCAGCCTCACCTGGAACTCAAAATTGCCTTACCAAAACTTGTTTCAGATACCAAGAACCCTGTTTATCCAGCATTTGCAACCTAGGAGCGCAAGTCAAAGCCAAACAGACTCACCCGACTATTAAATCTTAAAACATATAGCCCCATAGACGCCAAAACTGATTTACCAAAACTTGTCTTAAATACCAGGAACCCTGTTATTCCAGCATTTGCATCCTATTGGCGCAAGTCAAAGCCAAACACGCTCACCCGACTATTTAATCTTAAAGCATACAGCCTTACCTAGCTGTCAAAACTGTTTTATCAAATCTTGTCTCAGATACCAGGAACACTGTTAATCTAGCATTTGCAGCCTAGGGGAGCAAAACAAAGCCAAATAGCCTCACCCGACTATTAAATTTTAACTCATTCAGCCACACCTGGAACTCAAAATTGCCTTACCAAAACTTGTCTCAGATACCAGGAACCCTGTTTATCCTTAAAACATATAGCCCCATAGACGCCAAAACTGATTTACCAAAACTTGTCTTAGATACCAGGAACCCTGTTATTCCAGCATTTGCATCCTAGGGGTGCAATTCAAAGCCAAGCACGCTCACCCGACTATTTAATCTTAAAGCATACAGCCTTACCTAGCTGTCAAAACTGTTTTACCAAAACTTGTCTTAGACTCCAGGAGCCCCACCTATCTGGCATGTGGAGCCTAGGGGAGCAAATCAAAGCCAAACAGGCTCACCCGACAATTTAATCTTAAAACATACAGATTTACGTAGCTGCCAAAATTGCTTTACCAAAACTTGTCTTAGATACCAGGAACCCTGTTATTCCAGCATTTGCATCCTAGGGGTGCAATTCAAAGCCAAGCACGCTCACCCGACTATTTAATCTTAAAGCATACAGCCTTACCTAGCTGTCAAAACTGTTTTACCAAAACTTGTCTTAGACTCCAGGAGCCCCGCCTATCTAGCATTTGCAGCCTAGGGGAGCAAGTCAAAGCCAAACAGGCTCATCCGACTATTTAATCCTAAAACATATAGCCCCATCTGGTCGCCAAGACTGATTTACCAAAACTTGTCTCAGATACCAGGAACACTGTTAATCTAGCATTTGCAGCCTAGGGGAGCAAAACAAAGCCAAATAGCCTCACCCGACTATTAAATTTAAACTCATTCAGCCACACCTGGAACTCAAAATTGCCTTACCAAAACTTGTCTCAGATACCAGGAACCCTGTTTATCCTTAAAACATATAGCCCCATAGACGCCAAAACTGATTTACCAAAACTTGTCTTAAATACCAGGAACCCTGTTATTCCAGCATTTGCATCCTATTGGCGCAAGTCAAAGCCAAACACGCTCACCCGACTATTTAATCTTAAAGCATACAGCCTTACCTAGCTGTCAAAACTGTTTTATCAAATCTTGTCTCAGATACCAGGAACACTGTTAATCTAGCATTTGCAGCCTAGGGGAGAACAACAAAGCCAAATAGCCTCACCCGACTATTAAATTTTAACTCATTCAGCAACACCTGGAACTCAAAATTGCCTTACCAAAACTTGTCTCAGATACCAGGAACCCTGTTAATCCAGCATTTGCATCCTAGGGGCGCAAGTCAAAGCCAAACAGGCTCACCAAACTATTAAATCTTAAGACATATAGCCGCATCTCGAGGCCAAAAATGATTTACCAAAACTTGTCTTAGATACCAGGAGCCCTGTTATTCCAGCATTTGCATCCTAGGGGCGCAAGTCAAAGCCAAACACGCTCAGTTTTAAAGCATACAGCCTTACCTAGCTGTCAAAACTATTTTACCAAAACTTGTCTTTGATTCCAGGAGCCCCGCCAATCTGGCTTGTGCAGCCTCGTGGAGCAAGTCAAAGCCAAACAGGCTCATCCGACTATTTAATCCTAAAACATTTAGCCCCATCTTGCCGCCAAAACTGATTTACCAAAACTTATCTCAGTTACCAGGAACCCTGTTAATCTAGCATTTGCAGCCTAGGGGAGCAAGACAAAGCCAAATAGTCTCACCCGACAATTAAATTTTTAAAACATATAGCCCCATCTGGCCGCCAAAACTGATTTACCAAAACTTGTCTCAGATACCAGAAACCCTGTTAATCCAGCATTTGAATCCTAGGGGAGCAAGTCAAAGTCAAACAGACTCACCCGACTATTTTAACTTAAAACATACAGACTTACGTAGCTGTTAAAACTGTTTTACCAAAACTTTTTTTTAGATTCCAGGAGCCCCGCCAATCTGGCATGTGCCGCCTAGGGGAGAAATTCAAAACCAAACAGGCTCACCCGAGAATTTAATCTTAAAACATACAGCCCCATCTGGCTGCCAAAACTGCTTTACCAAAACTTGCCTTAGAAACCAGGAACCCTGTTAATCTAGCATTTGCAGCCTTGGGGAGCAAGTCAAAGCAAAATAGTCTCACCCGACTATTAAGTCTGAGCACATTCAGCCTCACCTGGAACTCAGAATTGCTTTACCAAAACATGTATCAGATTCCAGGAACCCTGGTTATCCATCATTTGCATCCTAGGGGCGCAAGTCAAAGCCAAACAGGCTCACCCGACTATTAAATCTTAAAACAAATAGCCCCATCTGGCCGCCAAAACTGATTTACCAAAACTTGTCTTAGATACCAGGAACCCTGTTATTGCAGCATTTGCATCCTAGGGGCGCAAGTCAAAGCCAAACACGCTCATCCGACTACTTAATCTTAAAGCATACAACCTTACCTAGCTGTCAAAACTGTTTTACCAAAACTTGTCTTAGATTCCAGGAGCCCCGCCAATCTGGCATGTACAGCCTAGGGGAGCAAGTCAAAGGCAACCAGGCTCATCCGACTATTTAATCCTAAAACATATAGCCCCATCTGGCCGCCAAAACTGATTTACCAAAACTTGTCTCAGATACCAGGAACCCTGTTAATCTAGTATTTGCAGCATAGGGGAGCAAGACAAAGCCAAATAACCTCACCCGACTATTAAATCTTAACACATTCAGCCTCACCTGGTACTCAAAATTGCCTTACCAAAACTTGTTTCAGATACCAAGAACCCTGTTTATCCAGCATTTGCATCCTAGGAGCGCAAGTCAAAGCCAAACAGGCTCACCCGACTATTAAATCTTAAAACGTATAGCCCCATAGACGCCAAAACTGATTTACCAAAACTTGTCTTAGATACCAGGAACCCCGTTATTCCAGCATTTGCATCCTAGGGGCGCAAGTCTAAGCCAAACACGCTCACCCGACTATTTAATCTTAACACATTCAGCCTCACCTGGAACTCAAAATTGCCTTACCAAAACTTGTTTCAGATACCAAGAACCCTGCTTATCCAGCATTTGCATCCTAGGAGCGCAAGTCAAAGCCAAACAGCCTTACCTAGCTGTCAAAACTGTTTTACCAAAACTTGTCTTAGATTCGAGGAGCCCCGCCAAGCTGGCATGTACAGCCTAGGGGAGCAAGTCAAAGTTAACCAGGCTCATCCGACTATTTAATCCTAAAACATATAGCCCCATCTGGCCGCCAAAACTGATTTACCAAAACTTGTCTCAGATACCAGGAACCCTGTTAATCTAGCATTTGCAGCCTAGGGGAGCAAGACAAAGCCAAATAGCCTCACCCGACTATGAAATCTTAACACATTCAGCCTAACCTGGAACTCAAAATTGCCTTACCGAAACTTTTTTCAGATACCAAGAACCCTGTGTATCCAGCATTTGCATCCTAGGAGCGCAAGTCAAAGCCAAACAGGCTCACCCGACTATTAAATCTTAAAACATATAGCCCCATAGACGCCAAAACTGATTTATCAAAACTTGTCTTAGATACCAGGAACCCTGTTATTCCAGCATTTGCATTCTAGGGGCGCAAGTCAAAGCCAAACACGCGCACCCGACTATTTAATCTTAAAGCATACAGCCTTACCTAGCTGTCAAAACTGTTTTACCAAAACTTGTCTTAGATTCCAGGAGCCCCGCCAATCTGGCATGTGGAGCCTAGGGGAGCAAGTCAAAGCCAAACAGGCTCATCCGACTATTTAATCCTAAAACATATAGCCCCATCTGGCCCCCAAGACTGATTTACCAAAACTTGTCTCAGATACCAGGAACCCTGTTAATCTAGCATTTGCAGCCTAGGGGAGCAAAACAAAGCCAAAAAGCCTCACCCGACTATTAAATTTTAACTCATTCAGCCACACCTGGAACTCAAAATTGCCTTACCAAAACTTGTCTCAGATACCAGGAACCCTGTTAATCCAGAATTTGCATCCTAGAAGCGCAAGTCAAAGCCAAACAGGCTCACCAAACTATTAAATCTTAAAACATATAGCCCCATCTGGCCGCCAAAGCTGACTTACCAAAACATGTCTTAGATACCAGGAACCCTGTTATTCCAGCATTTGCATCCTAGGGGCGCAAGTCAAAGCCAAACACCCTCACCCGACTATTTAATCTTAAAGCATACAGCCTTACCTAGCTGTCAAAACTGTTTTACCAAAACTTGTCTCAGATACCAGGAACACTGTTAATGCAGCATTTGCATCCTAGGGGCGCAAGTCAACGCCAAACAGGCTCACCCGACTATTTAATCTTAAAGCATACAACCTTACCTAGCTGTCAAAACTGTTTTACCAAAACTTGTCTTAGATTCCAGGAGCCCCGCCAATTTTGCATGTGGAGCCTAGGGGAGCAAGTCAAAGCCAAACAGGCTCACCCGACAAATTAATTTTAAAACATACAGACTTACGTAGCTGCCAAAACTGCTTTACCAAAACTTGCCTTAGAAACCAGGAGCCCTGTTAATCTAGCATTTGCAGCCTAGGGGAGCAAGTCAAAGCAAAATAGTCTCACCCGACTATTAAATCTTAACATATTCAGCCTCACCTGGAACTCAAAATTGCCTTACCAAAACTTGTTTCAGATACCAGGAACCCTGTTAATCCAACATTTGCATCCTAGGGGCGCAACTCAAAGCCAAACAGGCTCAACCGCCTATTTAATCTTAAAACATGTAGCCCCATCTGGCCGCCAAAATTGATTTACAAAAAAATTGTCTTAGATACCAGGAACCCTGTTATTCCCGCATTTGCATCCTAGGGGCGCAAGTCAAAGCCAAACACGCTCACCCGACTATTTAATCTTAAAGCATACAGCCTTACCTAGCTGTCAAAACTGTTTTACCAAAACTTGTCTTAGATTCCAGGAGCCCCGCCAATCTGGCATGTGGAGCCTAGGGGAGCAAGTCAAAGCCAAAGAGGCTCACCCGACAATTTAATCTTAAAACATACAGACTTACGTAGTTGCCAAAGCTGCTTTACCAAAACTTGTCTCAGATACCAGGAACCCTGTTAATGCAGCATTTGCATCCTAGGGGCGTAAGTCAAAGCCAAACAGGCTCTCCAGACTACTAAATCTTAAAACATATAGCCCCATCTGGCCGCCAAAAATGATTTACCAAAACTTGTCTTAGATACCATGAACCCTGTTATTCCAGCATTTGCATCCTAGGGGCGCAAGTCAAAGCCAAACACGCTCACCCGACTATTTAATCTTAAAGCATACAGCCTTACCTAGCTGTCAAAACTGTTTTACCAAAACTTGTCTTAGATTGCAGGAGCCCCGCCAATCTGGCATGTGGAGCCTAGGGGAGCAAGTCATAGCCAAACAGGCTCACCCGACAATTTAATTTTAAAACATACAGACTTACGTAGCTGCCAAAACTGCTTTACCAAAACTTGCCTAAGATACCAGGAGCCCTGTTAATCTGGCATTTGCAGCCTAGGGGAGCAAGTCAAAGCAAAATAGTCTCATTCGACTATTAAGTCTTAAAACATTCAGCCTCACCTGGAACTCAAAATTGCCATACCAAAACTTGTTTCAGATACCAGGAACAATGTTAATCCAGCATTTGCATCCTAGGGGCGCAAGTCAAGGCCAAATAGGCTCAACCGACTATTTAATCTTAAAACATACAGTCTTGCCCAGCTGCCAAAACTGTTTTTCCAAACCTTGTCTTAGACTCCAGGAGCCCCGCCAATCTGGCATGTGGAGCCTAGGCGAGCAAGTCAAAACCAAACAGGCTCACCCGACAATTTAATCTTAAAACATACAGCCCCATCTGGCTGCCAAAACTGCTTTACCAAAACTTGCTTTAGAAACCAGGAGCCCTGTTAATCTAGCATTTGCAGCCTAGGGGAGCAAGTCAAAGCAAAATAGTCTCACCCGACTATTAAGTCTTAACACATTCAGCCTCACCTGGAACTCAAAATTGCCTTACCAAAACTTGTTTCAGATACCAGGAACCCTGTTAATCCAGCATTTGCATCCTAGGGGCGCAACTCAAAGCCAAACAGGCTCAACCGACTATTTTATCTTAAAACATACAGCCTTGCCCAGCTGTCAAAACTGTTTTATCAAACCTTGTCTTAGATTCCAGGAGCCAAGCCAATCTGGCATGTGGAGCCTAAGGGAGCAAGTCAAAGCCAAACAGGCTCACCCGACAATTTAATCTTAAAACATACAGACTTACGTAGTTGCCAAAGCTGCTTTACCAAAACTTGCCTTAGAAACCAGGAGCCCTGTTAATCTAGCATTTGCAGCCTAGGGGAGCAAGTCAAAGCAAAATAGTCTCACCCGACTATTAAGTCTTAACACATTCAGCCTCACCTGGAACTCAAAATTGCCTTACCAAAACTTGTTTCAGATACCAGGAACCCTGTTAATCCAGCATTTGCATCCTAGGGGCGCAACTCAAAGCCAAACAGGCTCAACCGACTATTTAATCTTAAAACATACAGTCTTGCCCAGCTGTCAAAACTGTTTTACCAAGCCTTGTCTTAGATTCCAGGAGCCAAGCCAATCTGGCATGTGGAGCCTAGGAGAGCAAGTCAAAGCCAATCAGGCTCACCCATCAATTTAATCTTAAAACATACAGACTTACGTAGTTGCCAAAGCTGCTTTACCAAAACTTGTCTCAGATACCAGGAACCCTGTTAATGCAGCATTTGTATCCTAGGGGCGCAAGTCAAAGCCAAACAGGCTCACCCGACTATTAAATCTTAAAACATATAGCCCCATCTGGCTGCCAAAATTGATTTACCAAAACTTGTCTTAGATACCAGGAACCCTGTTATTCCCGCATTTGCATCCTAGGGGCGCAAGTCAAAGCCAAACACGCTCACCCGACTATTTAATCTTAAAGCATACAGCCTTACCTAGCTGTCAAAACTGTTTTACCAAAACTTGTCTTAGATTCCAGGAGCCCCGCCAATCTGGCATGTGGAGCCTAGGGGAGCAAGTCAAAGCCAAAGAGGCTCACCCGACAATTTAATCTTAAAACATACAGACTTACGAGGCTGCCAAAACTGCTTTACGAAAACTTGCCTTAGAAACCAGGAGCCCTGTTAATCTAGCATTTGCAGCCTAGGGGAGCAAGTCAAAGCAAAATAGTCTCACCCGACTATAAAGTCTTAACGCAATTAGCCTCACCTGGAACTCAAAATTGCCTTACCAAAACTTGTTTCAGATACCAGGAACCCTGTTAATCCAGTTTTTGCATCCGAGGGGCGCAACTGAAAGCCAAACAGGCTCAACCGACTATTTAATCTTAAAACATACAGCCTTGCCCAGCTGTCAAAACTGTTTTACCAAACCTTGTCTTAGATTCCAGGAGCCAAGCCAATCTGGCATGTGGAGCCTAAGGGAGCAAGTCAAAGCCAAACAGGCTCACCCGACAATTTAATCTTAAAACATACAGACTTACGTAGTTGCCAAAGCTGCTTTACCAAAACTTGTCTCAGATACCAGGAACCCTGTTAATGCAGCATTTGCATCCTAGGGGCGCAAGTCAAAGCCAAACAGGCTCTCCCGACTACTAAATCTTAAAACATATAGCCCCATCTGGCCGCCAAAAATGATTTACCAAAACTTGTCTTAGATACCATGAACCCTGTTATTCCAGCATTTGCATCCTAGGGGCGCAAGTCAAAGCCAAACAGGCTCAACCGACTATTTAATCTTAAAACATACAGCCTTGCCCAGCTGTCAAAACTGTTTTACCAAACCTTGTCTTAGATTCCAGGAGCCAAGCCAATCTGGCATGTGGAGCCTAAGGGAGCAAGTCAAAGCCAAACAGGCTCACCCGACAATTTAATCTTAAAACATACAGACTTACGTAGTTGCCAAAGCTGCTTTACCAAAACTTGTCTCAGATACCAGGAACCCTGTTAATCCAGTTTTTGCATCCGAGGGGCGCAACTCAAAGCCAAACAGGCTCAACCGACTATTTAATCTTAAAACATACAGCCTTGCCCAGCTGTCAAAACTGTTTTACCAAACCTTGTCTTAGATTCCAGGAGCCAAGCCAATCTGGCATGTGGAGCCTAGGGGAGCAAGTCAAAGCCAAACAGGCTAACCCGACAATTTAATTTTAAAACATACAGACTTACGTAGCTGCCAAAACTGCTTTACCAAAACTTGCCTAAGATACCAGGAGCCCTGTTAATCTGGCATTTGCAGCCTAGGGGAGCAAGTCAAAGCAAAATAGTCTCACCCGACTATTAAGTCTTAACACATTCTGCCTCACCTGGAACTCAAAATTGCCTTACCAAAACTTGTTTCAGATACCAGGAACCCTGTTAATCCAGCATTTGCATCCTAGGGGCGCAACTCAAAGCCAAACAGGCTCAACCGACTATTTAATCTTAAAACATACAGACTTACGTAGTTGCCAAAGCTGTTTTCCAAAACTTGTCTCAGATACCAGGAACCCTGAAGATGCAGCATTTGCAGCCTAGGGGAGCAAGACAAAGCCAAACAGGCTCTCCCGACTATTAAATCTTAAAACATATAGCCCCATCTAGCCGCCAAAAATGATTTACCAAAACTTGTCTTAGATACCAGGAACCCTGTTATTCCAGCATTTGCATCCTAGGGGCGCAAGTCAAAGCCAAACACGCTCACCCGACTATTTAATCTTAAAGCATACAGCCTTACCTAGCTGTCAAAACTGTTTTACCAAAACTTGTCTTAGATTCCAGGAGCACCGCCAATCTGGCATGTGCAGCCTAGTGGAGCAAGTCAAAGCCAAACAGGCTCATCCGACTATTAAGTCTTAAAACATTCAGCCTCACCTGGAACTCAAAATTGCCATACCAAAACTTGTTTCAGATACCAGGAACCCTATTAATCCAGCATTTGCATCCTAGGGGCGCAAGTCAAGGCCAAATAGGCTCAACCGACTATTTAATCTTAAAACATACAGTCTTGCCCAGCTGCCAAAACTGTTTTTCCAAACCTTGTCTTAGATTCCAGGAGCCCCGCCAATCTGCCATGTGGAGCCTAGGGGAGCAAGTCAAAACCAAACAGGCTCACCCAAGAATTTAATCTTAAAACATACAGCCCCATCTGGCTGCCAAAACTGCTTTAGCGAAACTTGCCTTAGAAACCAGGAGCCCTGTTAATCTAGCATTTGCAGCCTAGGGGAGCAAGTCAAAGCAAAATAGTCTCACCCGACTATTAAGTCTGAACACATTCAGCCTCACCTGGAACTCAGAATTGCCTTACCAAAACTTGTCTCAGATTCCAGGAACACTGGTTATCCAGCATTTGCATCCTAGGGGCACAAGTCAAAGCCAAACAGGCTCTCCCGACAATTTAATCTTAAAACTTACAGACTTACGTAGCTGCCAAAACTGCTTTACCAAAACTTGCCTTAGAAACCAGGAGCCCTGTTAATCTAGCATTTGCAGCCTATGGGAGCAAGTCAAAGCAAAATAGTCTCACCCGACTATTAAGTCTTAACACATTCAGCCTCACCTGGAACTTAAAATTGCCTTACCAAAACTTGTTTCAGATACCAGGAACCCTGTTAATCCAGCATTTGCATCCTAGGGGCGCAACTCAAAGCCAAACAGGCTCAACCGACTATTTAATCTAAAAACATACAGTCTTACCCAGCTGTCAAAACTGTTTTACCAAACCTTGTCTTAGATTCCAGGAGCCAAGCCAATCTGGCATGTGGAGCCTAAGGGAGCAAGTCAAAGCCAAACAGGCTCGCCCGACAATTTAATCTTAAAACATACAGACTTACGTAGTTGCCAAAGCTGCTTTACCAAAACTTGTCTCAGCTACCAGGAACCCTGTTAATGCAGCATTTGCATCCTAGGGGCGCAAGTCAAAGCCAAACAGGCTCTCCCGACTATTAAATCTTAAAACATATAGCCCCATCTGGCCGCAAAATTGATTTACCAAAACTTGTCTTAGATACCAGGAACCCAGTTATTCCAGCATTTGCATCCTAAGGGCGCAAGTCAAAGCCAAACACGCTCACCCGACTATTTAAACTTAAAGCATACAGCCTTACCTAGCTGTCAAAACTGTTTTACCAAAACTTGTCTTAGATTCCAGGAGCCCCGCCAATCTGGCATGTGGAGCCTAGGGGAGCAAGTCAAAGCCAAGCAAGCTCACCCGACAGTTTAATCTTAAAACATACAGACTTACGTAGCTGCTAAAACTGCTTTACCAAAACTTGCCTTAGAAACCAGGAGCCCTGTTAATCTAGCATTTGCAGCCTAGGGGAGCAAGTCAAAGCAAAATAGTCTCACCCGACTATTAAGTATGAACACATTCAGCCTCACCTGGAACTCAGAATTGCCTTACCAAAACTTGTCTCAGATTCCAGGAACCCTGGTTATCCAGCATTTGCATCCTAGGGGCGCAAGTCAAAGCCAAACAGGCTCTCCCGATAATTTAATCTTAAAACTTACAGACTTACGTAGCTGCCAAAACTGCTTTACCAAAACTTGCCTTAGAAACCAGGAGCCCTGTTAATCTAGCATTTTCAGCCTAGGGGAGCAAGTCAAAGCAAAATAGTCTCACCCGACTATTAAGTATGAACACATTCAGCCTCACCTGGAACTCAGAATTGCCTTACCAAAACTTGTCTCAGATTCCAGGAACCCTGGTTATCCAGCATTTGCATCCTAGGGGCGCAACTCAAAGCCAAACAGGCTCAACCGACTATTTAATCTAAAAACATACAGTCTTGCCCAGCTGTCAAAACTGTTTTACCAAACCTTGTCTTAGATTCCAGGAGCCAAGCCAATCTGGCATGTGCAGCCTAGTGGAGCAAGTCAAAGCAAAATAGTCTCTCCCAACTATTAAGTCTTAACACATTCAGCCTCACCTGGTACTCAAAATTGTCTTACCAAAACTTGTTTCAGATACCAGGAACCCTGTTAATCCAGCATTTGCATCCTAGGGGCGCAACTCAAAGCCAAACAGGCTCAACCGACTATTTAATCTAAAAACATTAAGTCTTACCCAGCTGTCAAAACTGTTTTACCAAACCTTGTCTTAGATTCCAGGAGCCAAGCCAATCTGGCATGTGGAGCCTAAGGGAGCAAGTCAAAGCCAAACAGGCTCACCCGACAATTTAATCTTAAAACATACAGACTTACGTAGTTGCCAAAGCTGCTTTACCAAAACTTGTCTCAGCTACCAGGAACCCTGTTAATGCAGCATTTGCATCCTAGGGGCGCAAGTCAAAGCCAAACAGGCTCTCCCGACTATTAAATCTTAAAACATATAGCCTGACACCTGACACCTGACAATTTAATCTTAAAACATACAGACTTACGTAGCTGCTAAAACTGCTTTACCAAAACTTGCCTTACAAACCAGGAGCCCTGTTAATCTAGCATTTGCAGCCTAGGGGAGCAAGTCAAACCAAAATAGTCTCACCCGACTATTAAGTCTTAACACATTCAGCCTCACCTGGAACTCAAAATTGCCTTACCAAAACTTGTTTCAGATACCAGGAACCCTGTTAATCCAGCATTTGCATCCTAGGGGCGCAACTCAAAGCCAAACAGGCTCAACCGACTATTTAATCTAAAAACATACAGTCTTACCCAGCTGTCAAAACTGTTTTACCAAACCTTGTCTTAGATTCCAGGAGCCAAGCCAATCTGGCATGTGGAGCCTAAGGGAGCAAGTCAAAGCCAAACAGGCTCACCCGACAATTTAATCTTCAAACATACAGACTTACGTAGTTGCCAAAGCTGCTTTACCAAAACTTGTCTCAGCTACCAGGAACCCTGTTAATGCAGCATTTGCATCCTAGGGGCGCAAGTCAAAGCCAAACAGGCTCTCCCGACTATTAAATCTTAAAACATATAGCCCCATCTGGCCGCAAAATTGATTTACCAAAACTTGTCTTAGATACCAGGAACCCTGTTATTCCAGCATTTGCATCCTAAGGGCGCAAGTCAAAGCCAAACACGCTCACCCGACTATTTAAACTTAAAGCATACAGCCTTACCTAGCTGTCAAAACTGTTTTACCAAAACTTGTCTTAGATTCCAGGAGCCAAGCCAATCTGGCATGTGGAGCCTAGGGGAGCAAGTCAAAGCCAAACAGGCTCACCCGACAGTTTAATCTTAAAACATACAGACTTACGTAGCTGCCAAAACTGCTTTACCAAAACTTGCCTTAGAAACCAGGAGCCCTGTTAATCTAGCATTTGCAGCCTAGGGGAGCAAGTCAAAGCAAAATAGTCTCACCCGACTATTAAGTATGAACACATTCAGCCTCACCTGGAACTCAGAATTGCCTTACCAAAACTTGTCTCAGATTCCAGGAACCCTGGTTATCCAGCATTTGCATCCTAGGGGCGCAAGTCAAAGCCAAACAGGCTCTCCCGACAATTTAATCTTAAAACTTACAGACTTACGTAGCTGCCAAAACTGCTTTACCAAAACTTGCCTTAGAAACCAGGAGCCCTGTTAATCTAGCATTTGCAGCCTAGGGGAGCAAGTCAAAGCAAAATAGTCTCACCCGACTATTAAGTATGAACACATTCAGCCTCACCTGGAACTCAGAATTGCCTTACCAAAACTTGTTTCAGATACCAGGAACCCTGTTAATCCAGCATTTGCATCCTAGGGGCGCAACTCAAAGCCAAACAGGCTCAACCGAGTATTTAATCTAAAAACATACAGTCTTGCCCAGCTGTCAAAACTGTTTTACCAAACCTTGTCTTAGATTCCAGGAGCCAAGCCAATCTGGCATGTGGAGCCTAAGGGAGCAAGTCAAAGCCAAACAGGCTCACCCGACAATTTAATCTTAAAACATACAGACTTACGTACCAAACAGGCTCATCTGACTATTTAATCCTAAAACATATAGCCCCATCTTGCCGCCAAAACTGATTTACCAAAACTTATCTCAGTTACCAGGAACCCTGTTAATCTAGCATTTGCAGCCTAGGGGAGCAAGACAAAGGCAAATATTCTCACCCGACTATTAAACTTTAAAACATATAGCCCCTACTGGCCGCCAAAACTGATTTACCAAAACTTGTCTCAGATATCAGGAACCCTGTTAATCCAGCATTTGCATCCTAGGGGCGCAACTCAAAGCCAAACAGGCTCACCCGACTATTTAAACTTAAAGCATACAGCCTTACCTAGCTGTCAAATCTGTTTTACCAAAACTTGTCTTAGATTTCAGGAGCACCGCCAATCTGGCATGTGCAGCCTAGTGGAGCAAGTCAAAGCAAAATAGTCTCACCCATCTATTAAGTCTTAAGACATTCAGCCTCACCTGGTACTCAAATTGTCTTACCAAAACTTGTTTCAGATACTAGGAACCCTGTTAATCCAGCATTTGCATCCTAGGGGCGTAACTCAAAGCCAAACAGGCTAGACCGACTATTTAATCTTAAAACATGCAGTCTTGCCCAGCTGTCAAAACTGTTTTACCAAACCTTGTCTTAGGTTCCAGGAGCCAAGCCAATCTGGCATGTGGAGCCTAAGGGAGCAAGTCAAAGCCAAACAGGCTCACCCGACAATTTAATCTTTAAACATACAGACTTACGTAGTTGCCAAAGCTGCTTTACCAAAACTTGTCTCAGATACCAGGAACCCTGTTAATGCAGCATTTGCATCCTAGGGGCGCAAGTCAAAGCCAAACAGGCTCTCCCGACTATTAAATCTTAAAACATATAGCCTGACACCTGACACCTGAGAATTTAATCTTAAAACATACAGACTTACGTAGCTGCTAAAACTGCTTTACAAAAACTTGCCTTAGAAACCAGGAGCCCTGTTAATCGAGCATTTGCAGCCTATGGGAGCAAGTCAAAGCAAAATAGTCTCACCCGACTATTAAGTCTTAACACATTCAGCCTCACCTGGTACTCAAAATTGCCTTACCAAAACTTGTTTCAGATACCAGGAACCTTGTTAATCCAGCATTTGCATCCTAGGGGCGCAACTCAAAGCCAAACAGGCTAGACCGACTATTTAATCTTTAAACATACAGTCTTGCCCAGCTGTCAAAACTGTTTTACCAAACCTTGTCTTAGATTCCAGGAGCCAAGCCAATCTGGCATGTGGAGCCTAAGGGAGCAAGTCAAAGCCAAACAGGCTCACCCGACAATTTAATCTTAAAACATACAGACTTACGTAGTTCCCAAAGCTGCTTTACCAAAACTTGTCTCAGATACCAGGAACCCTGTTAATGCAGCATTTGCATCCTAGGGGCGCAAATCAAAGCCAAACAGGCTCTCCCGACTATTAAACCTTAAAACATATAGCCCCATCTGGCCGCCAAAACTCATTTACCAAAACTTGTCTTAGATACCCGAAAACCCTGTTATTCCAGCATTTGCATCCTAGGGGCGCAAGTCAAAGCCAAACACGCTCTTCCGACTATTTAATCTTAAAGCATACAACCTTACCTAGCTGTCAAAACTGTTTTACCAAAACTTGTCTTAGATTCCAGGAGCCCCGCCAATCTGGCATGCGGAGCCTAGGGGAAAAAGTCAAAGCCAAACAGGCTCACCTGACAATTTAATCTTAAAACATACAGACTAACGTAGCTGCCAAAACTATTTTACCAAAACTTGCCTTAGAAACCAGGAGCCCTGTTAATCTAGCATTTGCAGCCTATGGGAGCAAGTCAAAGCAAAATAGTCTCACCCGACTATTAAGTCTTAACACATTCAGCCTCACCTGGTACTCAAAATTGCCTTACCAAGACTTGTTTCAGATACCAGGAACCCTGTTAATCCAGCATTTGCATCCTAGGGGCGCAACTCAAAGCCAAACAGGCTCAACCGACTATTTAATCTAAAGACATACAGTCTTACCCAGCTGTCAAAACTGTTTTACCAAACCTTGTCTTAGATTCCAGGAGCCAAGCCAATCTGGCATGTGGAGCCTAAGGGAGCAAGTCAAAGCCAAACAGGCTCACCCGACAATTTAATCTTAAAACATACAGACTTACGTAGTTGCCAAAGCTGCTTTACCAAAACTTGTCTCAGCTACCAGGAACCCTGTTAATGCAGCATTTGCATCCTAGGGGCGCAAGTCAAAGCCAAACAGGCTCTCCCGACTATTAAATCTTAAAAAATATAGCCCCATCTGGCCGCAAAATTGATTTACCAAAACTTGTCTTAGATACCAGGAACCCTGTTATTCCAGCATTTGCATCCTAAGGGCGCAATTCAAAGCCAAACACGCTCACCCGACTATTTAAACTTAAAGCATACAGCCTTACCTAGCTGTCAAAACTGTTTTACCAAAACTTGTCTTAGATTCCAGGAGCCCCGCCAATCTGGCATGTGGAGCCTAGGGGAGCAAGTCAAAGCCAAACAGGCTCACCCGACAGTTTAATCTTAAAACATACAGACTTACGTAGCTGCCAAAACTGCTTTACCAAAACTTGCCTTAGAAACCAGGAGCCCTGTTAATCTAGCATTTGCAGCCTAGGGGAGCAAGTCAAAGCAAAATAGTCTCACCCGACTATTAAGTATGAACACATTCAGCCTCACCTGGAACTCAGAATTGCCTTACCAAAACTTGTCTCAGATTCCAGGAACCCTGGTTATCCAGCATTTGCATCCTAGGGGCGCAAGTCAAAGCCAAACAGGCTCTCCCGACAATTTAATCTTAAAACTTACAGACTTACGTAGCTGCCAAAACTGCTTTACCAAAACTTGCCTTAGAAACCAGGAGCCCTGTTAATCTAGCATTTGCAGCCTAGGGGAGCAAGTCAAAGCAAAATAGTCTCACCCGACTATTAAGTATGAACACATTCAGCCTCACCTGGAACTCAGAATTGCCTTACCAAAACTTGTCTCAGATTCCAGGAACCCTGGTTATCCAGCATTTGCATCCTAGGGGCGCAAGTCAAAGCCAAACAGGCTCTCCCGACAATTTAATCTTAAAACTTACAGACTTACGTAGCTGCCAAAACTGCTTTACCAAAACTTGCCTTAGAAACCAGGAGCCCTGTTAATCTAGCATTTGCAGCCTAGGGGAGCAAGTCAAACCAAAATAGTCTCACCCGACTATTAAGTCTTAACACATTCAGCCTCACCTGGATCTCAAAATTGCCTTACCAAAACTTGTTTCAGATACCAGGAACCCTGTTAATCCAGCATTTGCATCCTAGGGGCGCAACTCAAAGCCAAACAGGCTCAACCGACTATTTAATCTAAAAACATACAGTCTTGCCCAGCTGTCAAAACTGTTTTACCAAACCTTGTCTTAGATTCCAGGAGCCAAGCCAATCTGGCATGTGGAGCCTAAGGGAGCAAGTCAAAGCCAAACAGGCTCACCCGACAATTTAATCTTAAAACATACAGACTTACGTAGTTGCCAAAGCTGCTTTACCAAAACTTGTCTCAGATACCAGGAACCCTGTTAATGCAGCATTTGCATCCTAGGGGCGCAAGTCAAAGCCAAACAGGCTCTCCCGACTATTAAATCTTAAAACATATAGCCCCATCTGGCCGCAAAATTGATTTACCAAAACTTGTCTAAGATACCAGGAACCCTGTTATTCCAGCATTTGCATCCTAAGGGCGCAAGTCAAAGCCAAACACGCTCACCCGACTATTTAAACTTAAAGCATACAGCCTTACCTAGCTGTCTAAACTGTTTTACCAAAACTTGTCTTAGATTCCAGTAGCACCGCCAATCTGGCATGTGCAGCCTAGCGGAGCAAGTCAAAGCAAAATAGTCTCACCCAACTATTAAGTCTTAACACATTCAGCCTCACCTGGTACTCAAAATTGTCTTACCAAAACTTGTTTCAGATACCAGGAACCCTGTTAATCCAGCATTTGCATCCTAGGGGCGCAACTCAAAGCCAAACAGGCTCACCCGACTATTTAAACTTAAAGCATACAGCCTTACCTAACTGTCAAATCTGTTTTACCAAAACTTGTCTTAGATTCCAGGAGCACCGCCAATCTGGCATGTGCAGCCTAGTGGAGCAAGTCAAAGGAAAATAGTCTCACCCAATTATTAAGTCTTAACACATTCAGCCTCACCTGGTACTCAAATTGTCTTACCAAAACTTGTTTCAGATACCAGGAACCCTGTTAATCCAGCATTTGCATCCTAGGGGCGCAACTCAAAGCCAAACAGGCTCAACCGACTATTTAATCTAAAAACATACAGTCTTGCCCAGCTGTCAAAACTGTTTTACCAAACCTTGTCTTAGATTCCAGGAGCCAAGCCAATCTGGCATGTGGAGCCTAAGGGAGCAAGTCAAAGCCAAACAGGCTCACCCGACAATTTAATCTTTAAACATACAGACTTACGTAGTTGCCAAAGCTGCTTTACCAAAACTTGTCAGGAACCCTGTTAATGCAGCACTTGCATCCTAGGGGCGCAAGTCAAAGCCAAACAGGCTCTCCCGACTATTAAATCTTAAAACATATAGCCTGACACCTGACACCTGACAATTTAATCCAAAAACATACAGACTTACGTAGCTGCTAAAACTGCTTTACCAAAACTTGCCTTAGAAACCAGGAGCCCTGTTAATCTAGCATTTGCAGCCTATTGGAGCAAGTCAAAGCAAAATAGTCTCACCCGACTATTAAGTCTTAACACATTCAGCCTCACCTGGTACTCAAAATTGCCTTACCAAAACTTGTTTCAGATACCAGGAACCCTGTTAATCCAGCATTTGCATCCTAGGGGCGCAACTCAAAGCCAAACAGGCTAGACCGACTAATTAATCTTAACACATACAGCCTTGCCCAGCTGTCAAAACTGTTTTACCAAACCTTGTCTTAGATTCCAGGAGCCAAGCCAATCTGGCATGTGGAGCCTAAGGGAGCAAGTCAAAGCCAAACAGGCTCACCCGACAATTTAATCTTAAAACATACAGACTTACGTACCAAACAGGCTCATCTGACTATTTAATCCTAAAACATATAGCCCCATCTTGCCGCCAAATCTTATTTACCAAAACTTATCTCAGTTACCAGGAACCCTGTTAATCTAGCATTTGCAGCCTAGGGGAGCAAGACAAAGCCAAATATTCTCACCCGACTATTAAACTTTAAAACATATAGCCCCATCTGGCCGCCAAAACTGATTTACCAAAACTTGTCTCAGATATCAGGAACCCTGTTAATCCAGCATTTGCATCCTAGGGGCGCAACTCAAAGCCAAACAGGCTCACCCGACTATTTAAACTTAAAGCATACAGCCTTACCTAGCTGTCAAATCTGTTTTACCAAAACTTGTCTTAGATTTCAGGAGCACCGCCAATCTGGCATATGCAGCCTAGTGGAGCAAGTCAAAGCCAAACAGGCTCATCTGACTATTTAATCCTAAAACATATAGCCCCATCTTGCCGCCAAAACTTATTTACCAAAACTTATCTCAGTTACCAGGAACCCTGTTAATCTAGCATTTGCAGCCTAGGGGAGCAAGACAAAGCCAAATATTCTCACCCGACTATTACATTTTAAAACATATAGCCCCATCTGGCCGCCAAAACTGATTTACCAAAACTTGTCTCAGATATCAGGAACCCTGTTAATCCAGCATTTGCATCCTAGGGGAGCAAGTCAAAGTCAAACAGACTCACCCGACTATTTAAACTTAAAACATACAGACTTACGTAGCTGTTAAAACTGTTTTACCAAAACCTTTTTTAGATTCCAGGAGCCCCGGCAATCTGGCATGTGCCGCCTAGGGGAGAAAGTCAAAGCCAAATAGTCTCACACGAAACATAAAACATTCAGCCTCACCTGGAACTCAAAATTGCCATACCAAAACTTGTTTCAGATACCAGGAACCCTGTTAATCCAGCATTTGCATACTATGGGCGCAAGTCAAGGCCAAATAGGCTCAACCGACTATTTAATCTTAAAACATACAGTCTTGCCCAGCTGTCAAAACTGTTTTACCAAACCTTCTCTTAGATTCCAGGAGCCCCGCCAATCTGGCATGTGGAGCCTAGGGGAGCAAGTCAAAACCAAACAGGCTCACCCGAGAATTTAATCTTAAAACATACAGCCCCATCTGGCTGCCAAAACTGCTTTACCAAAACTTGCCTTAGAAACCAGGAGCCCTGTTAATCTAGCATTTGCAGCCTAGGGGAGCAAGTCAAAGCAAAATAATCTCATCCGACTATTAAGTGTGAACACATTCAGCCTCACCTGGAACTCAAAATTGCCCTACCAAAACTTGTCTCAGATTCCAGGAACCCTGGTTATCCAGCATTTGCATCCTAGGGGCGCAAGTCAAAACCAAACAGGCTCACCCGACTATTAAGTCTTAAAATATATAGCCCCATCTGGCCGCCAAAACTGATTTACCAAAACTTGTCTTAGATACCAGAAACCCTGTTATTCCAGCATTTGCATCCTAGGGGCGCAAGTCAAAGCCAAGCTCGCTCTTCCGACTATTTAATCTTAAAGCATACAACCTTACCTAGCTGTCAAAACTGTTTTACCAAAACTTGTCTTAGATTCCAGGAGCCCCGCCAATCTGGCATGTGAAGCCTAGGGGAGCAAGTCAAAGCCAAACAGGCTCACCTGACAATTTAATCTTAAAACATACAGACTTACGTAGCTGCCAAAACTGCTTTACCAAAACTTGCCTTAGAAACCAGGAGCCCTGTTAATCTAGCATTTGCAGCCTAGGGGAGCAAGTCAAAGCAAAATAATCTCATCCGACTATTAAGTGTGAACACATTCAGCCTCACCTGGAACTCAAAATTGCCCTACCAAAACTTGTCTCAGATTCCAGGAACCCTGGTTATCCAGCATTTGCATCCTAGGGGCGCAAGTCAAAGCCAAACAGGCTCACCCGACTATTAAGTCTTAAAATATATAGCCCCATCTGGCCGCCAAAAATGATTTACCAAAACTTGTCTTAGATTCCAGGAACCCTGTTATTCCAGCATTTTCATCCTAGGAGTGCAAGTCAAAGCCAAAGACGCTCACCCGACTATTTAATCTTAAAGCATACCGCCTTACCTAGCTGTCAAAACGGTTTTACCAAAACTTGTCTTAGATTCCAGGAGCACCGCCAATCTGGCATGTGCAGCCTAGTGGAGCAAGTCAAAGCCAAACAGGCTCATCCGACTATTTAATCCTAAAACATATAGCCCCATCTTGCCGCCAAAACTGATTTACCAAAACTTATCTCAGTTACCAGGAACCCTGTTAATCTAGCATTTGCAGCCTAGGGGAGCAAGACAAAGCCAAATATTCTCACCCGACTATTAAATTTTAAAACATATAGCCCCACCTGGCCGCCAAAACTGATTTACCAAAACTTGTCTCAGATATCAGGAACCCTGTTAATCCAGCATTTGCATCCTAGGGGAGCAAGTCAAAGTCAAACAGACTCACCCGACTATTTAAACTTAAAACATACAGACTTACGTTGCTGTTAAAACTGTTTTACCAAAACCTTTTTTAGATTCCAGGAGCCCCGCCAATCTGGCATGTGCCGCCTTGGGGAGAAAGTCAAAGCCAAATAGTCTCACACGAAACATAAAACATTCAGCCTCACCTGGTACTCAAAATTGCCTTACCAAAACTTGTTTCAGATACCAGGAACCCTGTTAATCCAGCATTTGCATCCTAGGGGCGCAACTCAAAGCCAAACAGGCTAGACCGACTATTTAATCTTAAAACATACAGTCTTGCCCAGCTGTCAAAACTGTTTTACCAAACCTTGTCTTAGATTCCAGGAGCCAAGCCAATCTGGCATGTGGAGCCTAAGGGCGCAAGTCAAAGCCAAACAGGCTCACCCGACAATTTAATCTTCAAACATACAGACTTACGTAGTTGCCAAAGCTGCTTTACCAAAACTTGTCTCAGATACCAGGAACCCTGTTAATGCAGCATTTGCATCCTAGGGGCGCAAGTCAAAGCCAAACAGGCTCTCCCGACTATTAAATCTTAAAACATATAGCCCCATCTGGGCGCCAAAAATGATTTACCAAAACTTGTCTTAGATGCCAGGAACCCTGTTATTCCAGCATTTTCATCCTAGGAGTGCAAGTCAAAGCCAAACACGCTCACCCGACTATTTAATCTTAAAGCATACCGCCTTACTTAGCTGTCAAAACGGTTTTACCAAAACTAGTCTTAGATTCCAGGAGCACCGCCAATCTGGCATGTGCAGCCTAGTGGAGCAAGTCAAAGCCAAACAGGCTCATCCGACTATTTAATCCTAAAACATATAGCCCCATCGTGCCGCCAAAACTGATTTACCAAAACTTATCTCAGTTACCAGGAACCCTGTTAATCTAGCATTTGCAGCCTAGGGGAGCAAGACAAAGCCAAATATTCTCACCCGACTATTAAATTTTAAAACATATAGCCCCATCTGGCCGCCAAAACTGATTTACCAAAACTAGTCTCAGATATCAGGAACCCTGTTAATCCAGCATTTGCATCCTAGGGGAGCAAGTCAAAGTCAAACAGACTCACCCGACAATTTAAACTTAAAACATACAGACTTACGTAGCTGTTAAAACTGTTTTACCAAAACCTTTTTTAGATTCCAGGAGCTCCGGCAATCTGGCATGTGCCGCCTAGGGGAGAAAGTCAAAGCCAAATAGTCTCACACGAAACATAAAACATTCAGCCTCACCTGGTACTCAAAATTGCCTTACCAAAACTTGTTTCAGATACCAGGAACCCTGTTAATCCAGCATTTGCATCCTAGGGGCGCAACTCAAAGCCAAACAGGCTAGACCGACTATTTAATCTTAAAACATACAGTCTTGCCCAGCTGTCAAAACTGTTTTACCAAACCTTGTCTTAGATTCCAGGAGCCAAGCCAATCTGGCATGTGGAGCCTAAGGGAGCAAGTCAAAGCCAAACAGGCTCACCCGACAATTTAATCTTAAAACATACAGACTTACGTAGTTCCCAAAGCTGCTTTACCAAAACTTGTCTCAGATACCAGGAACCCTGTTAATGCAGCATTTGCATCCTAGGGGCGCAAATCAAAGCCAAACAGGCTCTCCCGACTATTAAATCTTAAAACATATAGCCCCATCTGGCCGCCAAAAATGATTTACCAAAACTTGTCTTAAATGCCAGGAACCCTGCTATTCCAGCATTTTCATCCTAGGAGTGCAAGTCAAAGCCAAACACGCTCACCCGACTATTTAATCTTAAAGCATACCGCCTTACCTAGCTGTCAAAACGGTTTTACCAAAACTTGTCTTAGATTCCAGGAGCACCGCCAATCTGGCATGTGCAGCCTAGTGGAGCAAGTCAAAGCCAAACAGGCTCATCCGACTATTTAATCCTAAAACATATAGCCCCATCTTGCCGCCAAAACTGATTTACCAAAACTTATCTCAGTTACCAGGAACCCTGTTAATATAGCATTTGCAGCCTAGGGGAGCAAGACAAAGCCAAATATTCTCACCCGACTATTAAATTTTAAAACATATGGCCCCATCTGGCCGCCAAAACTGATTTACCAAAACTTGTCTCAGATATCAGGAACCCTGTTAATCCATCATTTGCATCCTAGGGGAGCAAGTCAAAGTCAAACAGACTCACCCGAATATTTAAACTTAAAACATACAGACTTACGTAGCTGTTAAAACTGTTTTACCAAAACCTTTTTTAGATTCCAGGAGCCCCGGCAATTTGGCATGTGCCGCCTAGGGGAGAAAGTCAAAGCCAAATAGTCTCACACGAAACATAAAACATTCAGCCTCACCTGGTACTCAAAATTGCCTTACCAAAACTTGTTTCAGATACCAGGAACCCTGTTAATCCAGCATTTGCATCCTAGGGGCGCAACTCAAAGCCAAACAGGCTAGACCGACTATTTAATCTTAAAACATACAGTCTTGCCCAGCTGCCAAAACTGTTTTACCAAACCATGTCTTAGATTCCAGAAGCCCCGCCAATCTGGCATGTGGAGCCTAGGGGAGCAAGTCAAAACCAAACAGGCTCACCCGAGAATTTAATCTTAAAACATACAGCCCCATCTGGCTGCCAAAACTGCTTTACCAAAACTTGCCTTAGAAACCAGGAGCCCTGTTAATCTAGCATTTGCAGCCTAGGGGAGCAAGTCAAAGCCAAACAGGCTCACCCGACTATTAAATCCTAAAACATATAGCCCCATCTGGCCGCCAAAACTTATTTACCAAAACTTGTTTCAGATACCAGGAACCCTGTTAATCCAGCATTTGCATCCTAGGGGCGCAACTCAAAGCCAAACAGGCTCAACCGACTATTTAATCTTAAAACATACAGTCTTGCCCAGCTGTCAAAACTCTTTTACCAAACCTTGTCTTAGATTCCAGGAGCCAAGCCAATCTGGCCTGTGGAGCCAAGGGGAGCAAGTCAAAGCCAATCAGGCTCACCCAACAATTTAATCTTAAAACATACAGACTTACGTAGTTGCCAAAGCTGCTTTACCAAAACTTGTCTCAGATACCAGGAACCCTGTTAATGCAGCATTTGCATCCTAGGGGCGCAAGTCAAAGCCAAACAGGCTCTCCCGACTATTAAGTCTTAAAACATATAGCCCCATCTGGCCGCCAAAAATGATTTACCAAAACTTGTCTTAGATGCCAGGAACCCTGTTATTCCAGCATTTTCATCCTAGGGGCGCAAGTCAAAGCCAAACACGCTCACCCGACTATTTAATCTTAAAGCATACAGCCTTACCTAGCTGTCAAAACTGTTTTACCAAAACTTGTCTTAGATTCCAGGAGCACCGCCAATCTGGCATGTGCAGCCTAGTAGAGCAAGTCAAAGCCAAACAGGCTCATCTGACTATTTAATCCTAAAACATATAGCCCCATCTTGCCGCCAAAACTGATTTACCAAAACTTATCTCAGTTACCAGGAACCCTGTTAATCTAGCATTTGCAGCCTAGGGGAGCAAGACAAAGCCAAATATTCTCACCCGACTATTTAAACTTAAAACATACAGACTTACCTAGCTGTCAAAACTGTTTTACCAAAACTTGTCTTAGATTCCAGGAGCACCGCCAATCTGGCATGTGCAGCCTAGTAGAGCAAGTCAAAGCCAAACAGGCTCATCTGACTATTTAATCCTAAAACATATAGCCCCATCTTGCCGCCAAAACTGATTTACCAAAACTTATCTCAGTTACCAGGAACCCTGTTAATCTAGCATTTGCAGCCTAGGGGAGCAAGACAAAGCCAAATATTCTCACCCGACTATTTAAACTTAAAACATACAGACTTAATTAGCTGTTAAAACTGTTTTACCAAAACCTTTTATAGATTCCAGGAGCCCCGCCAATCTGGCATGTGCCGCCTAGGGGAGAAAGTCAAAGCCTAATAGTCTCACACGAAACATAAAACATTCAGCCTCACCTGGAACTCAAAATTGCCATACCAAAACTTGTTTCAGATACCAGGAACCCTGTTAATCCAGCATTTGCATCCTAGGGGCGCAAGTCAAGGCCAAATAGGCTCAACCGAATATTTAATCTTAAAACATACAGTCTCGCCCAGCTGCCAAAACTGTTTTACCAAACCTTGTCTTAGATTCCAGAAGCCCCGCCAATCTGGCATGTGCAGCCTAGGAAAGCAAGTCAAAACCAAACAGGCTCACCCGAGACTTTAATCTTAAAACATACAGCCCCATCTGGCTGCCTAAACTGCTTTACCAAAACTTGCCTTAGAAACCAGGAGCCCTGTTAATCTAGCATTTGCAGCCTAGGGGAGCAAGTCAAAGCAAAATAATCTCATCCGACTATTTAGTCTGAACACATTCAGCCTCACCTGGAACTCAGAATTGCCTTACCAAAACTTGTCTCAGATTCCAGGAACCCTGGTTATCCAGCATTTGCATCCTAGGGGCGCAAGTCAAAGCCAAACAGGCTCACCCGACTATTAAATCTTAAAAAATATATCCCCATCTGGCCGCCAAAACTGATTTACCAAAACTTGTCTTAGATACCAGGAACCCTGTTATTCCAGCATTTGCATCCTAGGGGCGCAAGTCAAAGCGAAACACGCTCTTCCGACTATTTAATCTTAAAGCATACAACCTTACCTAGCTGTCAAAACTGTTTAACCAAAACTTGTCTTAGATTCCAGGAGCCCCGCCAATCTGGCATGTGGAGCCTAGGGGAGCAAGTCAAAGCCAAACAGGCTCACCTGACAATTTAATCTTAAAACATACAGACTTACGTAGCTGCCAAAACTGCTTTACCAAAACTTGCCTTAGAAACCAGGAGCCCCGCCAATCTAGCATTTGCAGCCTATGGGAGCAAGTCAAAGCCAAACAGGCTCACCCGACTATTAAATCTTAAAAAATATATCCCCATCTGGCCGCCAAAACTGATTTACCAAAACTTGTCTTAGATACCAGGAACCCTGTTATTCCAGCATTTGCATCCTAGGGGCGCAAGTCAAAGCGAAACACGCTCTTCCGACTATTTAATCTTAAAGCATACAACCTTACCTAGCTGTCAAAACTGTTTAACCAAAACTTGCCTTAGAAACCAGGAGCCCCGCCAATCTAGCATTTGCAGCCTATGGGAGCAAGTCAAAGCAAAATAGTCTCACCCGACTATTAAGTCTTAACACATTCAGCCTCACCTGGTACTCAAAATTGCCTTACCAAAACTTGTTCCAGATACCAGGAACCCTGTTAATCCAGCATTTGCATCCTTGGGGCGCAACTCAAAGCCAAACAGGCTAGACCGACTATTTAATCTTAAAACATACAGTCTTGCCCAGCTGTCAAAACTGTTTTACCAAACCTTGTCTTAGATTCCAGGAGCCAAGCCAATCTGGCATGTGGAGCCTAAGGGAGCAAGTCAAAACCAAACAGGCTCACCCGAGAATTTAATCTTAAAACATACAGCCCCATCTGGCTGCCAAAACTGCTTTACCAAAACTTGTCTTAGATTCCAGGAGCCCCGCCAATCTGGCATGTGGAGCCTAGGGGAGCAAGTCAAAGCCAAACAGGCTCACCTGACAATTTAATCTTAAAACATACAGACTTACGTAGCTGCCAAAACTGCTTTACCAAAACTTGCCTTAGAAACCAGGAGCCCCGCCAATCTAGCATTTGCAGCCTATGGGAGCAAGTCAAAGCCAAACAGGCTCACCCGACTATTAAATCTTAAAAAATATATCCCCATCTGGCCGCCAAAACTGATTTACCAAAACTTGTCTTAGATACCAGGAACCCTGTTATTCCAGCATTTGCATCCTAGGGGCGCAAGTCAAAGCGAAACACGCTCTTCCGACTATTTAATCTTAAAGCATACAACCTTACCTAGCTGTCAAAACTGTTTAACCAAAACTTGTCTTAGATTCCAGGAGCCCCGCCAATCTGGCATGTGGAGCCTAGGGGAGCAAGTCAAAACCAAACAGGCTCACCCGACAATTTAATCTTAAAACATACAGACTTACGTAGTTGCCAAAGCTGCTTTACCAAAACTTGTCTCAGATACCAGGAACCCTGTTAATGCAGCATTTGCATCCTAGGGGCGCAAGTCAAAGCCAAACAGGCTCTCCCGACTATTAAATCTTAAAACATATAGCATCATCTGGCCGCCAAAAATGATTTACCAAAGCTTGTCTTAGATGCCAGGAACCCTGTTATTCCAGCATTTTCATCCTAGGGGCGCAAGTCAAAGCCAAACACGCTCACCCGACTATTTAATCTTAAAGCATACAGCCTTACCTAGCTGTCAAAACTGTTTAACCAAAACTTGCCTTAGAAACCAGGAGCCCCGCCAATCTAGCATTTGCAGCCTATGGGAGCAAGTCAAAGCAAAATAGTCTCACCCGACTATTAAGTCTTAACACATTCAGCCTCACCTGGTACTCAAAATTGCCTTACCAAAACTTGTTCCAGATACCAGGAACCCTGTTAATCCAGCATTTGCATCCTTGGGGCGCAACTCAAAGCCAAACAGGCTAGACCGACTATTTAATCTTAAAACATACAGTCTTGCCCAGCTGTCAAAACTGTTTTACCAAACCTTGTCTTAGATTCCAGGAGCCAAGCCAATCTGGCATGTGGAGCCTAAGGGAGCAAGTCAAAACCAAACAGGCTCACCCGAGAATTTAATCTTAAAACATACAGCCCCATCTGGCTGCCAAAACTGCTTTACCAAAACTTGTCTTAGATTCCAGGAGCCCCGCCAATCTGGCATGTGGAGCCTAGGGGAGCAAGTCAAAGCCAAACAGGCTCACCTGACAATTTAATCTTAAAACATACAGACTTACGTAGCTGCCAAAACTGCTTTACCAAAACTTGCCTTAGAAACCAGGAGCCCCGCCAATCTAGCATTTGCAGCCTATGGGAGCAAGTCAAAGCCAAACAGGCTCACCCGACTATTAAATCTTAAAAAATATATCCCCATCTGGCCGCCAAAACTGATTTACCAAAACTTGTCTTAGATACCAGGAACCCTGTTATTCCAGCATTTGCATCCTAGGGGCGCAAGTCAAAGCGAAACACGCTCTTCCGACTATTTAATCTTAAAGCATACAACCTTACCTAGCTGTCAAAACTGTTTAACCAAAACTTGTCTTAGATTCCAGGAGCCCCGCCAATCTGGCATGTGGAGCCTAGGGGAGCAAGTCAAAACCAAACAGGCTCACCCGACAATTTAATCTTAAAACATACAGACTTACGTAGTTGCCAAAGCTGCTTTACCAAAACTTGTCTCAGATACCAGGAACCCTGTTAATGCAGCATTTGCATCCTAGGGGCGCAAGTCAAAGCCAAACAGGCTCTCCCGACTATTAAATCTTAAAACATATAGCATCATCTGGCCGCCAAAAATGATTTACCAAAGCTTGTCTTAGATGCCAGGAACCCTGTTATTCCAGCATTTTCATCCTAGGGGCGCAAGTCAAAGCCAAACACGCTCACCCGACTATTTAATCTTAAAGCATACAGCCTTACCTAGCTGTCAAAACGGTTTTACCAAAACTTGTCTTAGATTCCAGGAGCACCGCCAATCTGGCATGTGCAGCCTAGTGGAGCAAGTCAAAGCCAAACAGGCTCATCCGACTATTTAATCCTAAAACATATAGCCCCATCTTGCCGCCAAAACTGATTTACCAAAACTTATCTCAGTTACCAGGAACCCTGTTAATCTAGCATTTGCAGCCTAGGGGAGCAAGACAAAGCCAAATATTCTCACCCGACTAGTAAATTTTAAAACATATAGCCCTATCTGGCCGCCAAAACTGATTTACCAAAACTTGTCTCAGATATCAGGAACCCTGTTAATCCAGCATTTGCATCCTAGGGGAGCAAGTCAAAGTCAAACAGACTCACCCGACTATTTAAGCTTAAAACATACAGACTTACGTAGCTGTCAAAACTGTTTTACCAAAACTTGTCTTAGATTCCAGGAGCCCCGCCAATCTGGCATGTGCCGCCTAGGGGAGAAAGTCAAAGCCAAATAGTCTCACACGAAACATAAAACATTCAGCCTCACCTGGAACTCAAAATTGCCATACCAAAACTTGTTTCAAATACCAGGAACCCTGTTAATCCAGCATTTGCATCCTAGGGGCGCAAGTCAAGGCCAAATAGGCTCAACCGACTATTTTATCTTAAAACATACAGTCTTGCCCAGCTGCCAAAACTGTTTTACCAAACTATGTCTTAGATTCCAGAAGCCCCGCCAATCTGGCATGTGGAGCCTAGGGGAGCAAGTCAAAACCAAACAGGCTCACCCGAGAATTTAATCTTAAAACATACAGCCCCATCTGGCTGCCAAAACTGCTTTACCAAAACTTGCCTTAGAAAACAGGAGCCCTGTTAATCTAGCATTTGCGGCCTAGGGGAGCAAGTCAAAGCCAAACAGGCTCACCCGACTATTAAATCCTAAAACATATAGCCCCATCTGGCCGCCAAAACTGATTTACCAAAACTTGTTTCAGATACCAGGAACCCTGTTAATCCAGCATTTGCATTCTAGGGGCGCAAGTCAAGGCCAAATTGGCTCAAACGACTATTTAATCTTAAAACATACAGTCTTGCCCAGCTGCCAAAACTGTTTTACCAAACCATGTCTTAGATTCCAGGAGCCCGGCCAATCTGGCATGTGGAGCCTAGGGGAGCAAGTAAAAACCAAACAGGCTCACCCGAGAATTTAATCTTAAAACATACAGACTTACGTAGTTGCCAAAGCTGCTTTACCAAAACTTGTCTTAGATACCAGGAACCCTGTTAATGCAGCATTTGCATCCTAGGGGCGCAAGTCAAAGCCAAACAGACTCACCCGACTATTAAATCTTAAACATATAGCCCCATCTGGCCGCCAAAACTGATTTACCAAAACTTGTCTCAGATACCAGGAACCCTGTTATTCCAGCATTTGCATCCTAGGGGCGCAAGTCAAAGCCAAACACGCTCATCCGACTATTTAATCCTAAAACATATAGCCCCATCTTGCCGCCAAAACTGATTTACCAAAACTTATCTCAGTTACCAGGAACCCTGTTAATCTTGCATTTGCAGCCTAGGAGAGCAAGACAATGCCAAATAGTCTCACCCGACTATTAAACTTTAAAACATATAGACCCATCTGGCCGCCAAAACTGATTTACCAAAACTTGTCTCAGATACCAGGAACCCTGTTATTCTAGCATTTGCATCCTAGGGGCGCAAGTCAAAGCCAAACACGCTCACCCGACTATTTAATCTTAAAGCATACAGCCTTACCTAGCTGTCAAAACTGTTTTACAAAAACTTGTCTTAGATTCCAGGAGCCCCGCCAATCTGGCATGTGCAGCCTAGGGAAGCAAGTCAAAGCCAAACATGCTCATCCGACTATTTAATCCTAAAACATATAGCCCCATCTGGCCGACAAAACTGATTTACCAAAACTTGTCTCAGATACCAGGAACCCTGTTAATTCAGCATTTGCAGCCTAGGAGAGCAAGACAAAGCCAAATAGTCTCACCCGACTATTAAACTTTAAAACATATAGACCCATCTGGCCGTCAAAACTGATTTACCAAAACTTGTCTCAGATACCAGGAACCCTGTTAATCTAGCATTTGCAGCCTAGGGGAGCAAGACAAAGCCAAATAGCCTCACCCGACTAGTAAATCTTAACACATTCAGCCTCACCTGGAAGTCGAAATTGCCTTACCAAAACTTGTCTCAGATACCAGGAACCCTGTTAATCCAGCATTTGCATCCTAGGGGAGCAAGTCAAAGTCAAACAGACTCACCCGACTATTTAACCTTAAAACATACAGACTTACGTAGCTGTCAAAACTGTTTTACCAAAACTTGTCTTAGATTCCAGGAGCCCCGCCAATCTGGCATGTGCAGCCTAGGGAAGCAAGTCAAAGCCAAACATGCTCATCCGACTATTTAATCCTAAAACATATAGCCCCATCTGGCCGACAAAACTGATTTACCAAAACTTGTCTCAGATACCTAGAGCCCTGTTAATTTAGCATTTGCAGCCTAAGGGAGCAAGACAAAGCCAAATAGTCTCAGCCGACTATTAAATCTTAAAACATATAGCCCCATCTGGCCGCCAAAACTGAATTACCAAAACTTGTCTCAGATACCAGGAACCCTGTTAATCCAGCATTTGCATCCTAGGGGAGCAAGTCAAAGTCAAACAGACTCACCCGACTTTTTAACCTTTAAACATACAGATTTACGTAGCTGTCAAAACTCTTTTACCAAAACTTTTTTAGATTCCAGGAGCCCGCCAATCTGGCATGTGCCGCCTATGTGAAAAAGTCAAAGCCAAATAGTCTCACTCGACTATTAAGTCTTAAAACATTCAGCCTCACCTGGAACTCAAAATTGCCTTACCAAAACTGGTTTCAGATACCAGGAACCCTGTAAATCCAGCATTTGCATGCTAGGGGCGCAAGTCAAAGTCAAACCGGCTCACCCGACTATTTAATCTTAAGACATACAGCCTCACCTAGCTGTCAGAACTGTTTAACCAAAACTTGTCTCAGATACCAGGAGACCTGCCTATCTGGCATGTGCAGCCTAGGGGAACAAGTCAAGGCCAATTAGTCTCTCCTTACTATCCAATCTGTGAACACACAGCCTTACCTGCCCGTCAATATTGCTTTACCAAAACTTGAATCAGATACCAGGAGCCCTGTCAATCTGGCATGTGCTGCCTATGGGAGCAAGTCAAAGACAATTAGTCCCACATCACTGTCCAATCTGTAAGCACACAGCCTTACCTGCCCGTCAAACCTTCTTTACCAAAAATTGAGTCAGATACCTGGAGCCCTACCAATGTGGCATGTGCAGACTATGTGAGCAAGTCGAAGCCAAAAAGTCTCACCCGACTATTTAGTCTTACCACAAACAGCTTCACGTGGAAGTAAAATCTGATTTGCCAAAACTTGTCTCAGATACAAGAAAAATTGTTAATCTAGCATTTAAATCCTGGGGGAGCAAGTCAAATCCATATAGTCTCAACTGACTATTTAATCTCAAAACATACAGCCTTACCTGGCTGTCAAAATTGCTTTACCAAAACTTGTGTCAGATTCCCGGTGCCTTACCAATGTGGCGTGTTCAGCCTATGGGAGCAAGTCATAAACCGAATATTTAGTCTTAAAACATACAGGCTTACCTGGCTGTCAAAATTGTTTTATTAAATCTTGGCTCAGATTCCCGGAGCCCTACCAATCTGGCATTTGCAGCCTTGCGGAGCAGGTATAAGCCAAACAGGCTCAACCGCCAATCTGGCATTTGCAGCCTAGGGAGACAAGTCAAGGCCAATTAGTCTCACCTCACTATCCAATCTATAAACACACAGCCTTACCTGCCCGCCAAAACTGCCTTACCAAAACTTGAATCAGATACCAGGAGTCCTACCAGTCTTGCATGTGCGAGAATGTCAAAGTCATATAGTCTCACCTGGGTATTTATTCTTACAACATACATCCTTTCCTGGAAGTCAGAATTGCATTACCAAAACTTGTCTCAGATACAAGGAACCCTGTTAATCTATCATTTGCAGTCTAGGGGAGGTAATAGTGTCACCCAACTATTTAATCTTAAAACATACAGTCCTTCTGGCCGCCACAACTGCTTTACAGAAACTTGTCTCAGGAATGTGCAGCCGAGGGGTAATGGTTTCACCCGACGATAAAATCCTTAACCATACAGCCTCACCTGGCCGTCAAAACTGGTTTAGCAACATTGAATCAGATACCAGGATTATTGCCAATCGGGGATTTGCAGCCTGGCGGAGCAAACTAAGGCCAATTCGTCTCACCTCACTATCCAATCTTAAAACACACAGCCTTACCTGGCCTCCAAAACTGTTTTACAAAAATTTGTCTCAGATACTAAGAGCCCTGCTTATCTGGCATGCGCAGTCTAGGGGAGCAAGTCAAAGCCATAAGGTCTCACCCGATCATTGAGTCTTAAAACATACTGCATTATCTGGCCGCCAAAACTGCTTTACCAAAACTTGTCTCAGATACCACGAGCCCTGGCAATATAGCATGTGCAGCCTGGGGGAGCACGTCAAAGTGAAAGAGTCGCACCCGACTATTTAATCTTGAAATACACAGCCTTACCCTGCCATCAAAACTGCTTTACCAAAACTTGTCTCAGATATCAGGAACCCTGGCAATCTGGCATGTGCAGCCTAGGGAAGCAAGTCAAAGCCAAATAGTCCCACCCGACTACTTCGTCTTAAAACATAAAGCCTTACCTGGCTGTCAAAATTGCTTAACCAAAACTTGTCTCAGATTCCCGGAGCCCTACCAATGTGGCATTTGTAGCCTTGCGTAGCACGTGAAAGCCAAACAGGCTCCCTGACATTTTAATATTAAAACCTACGGCCCCATCATGCCACCAAAACTGCATTACCAAGACTTGTATCGGATACCAGGAGCCCTGCCAATCTGGCATTTGCACCCTAGGCCAACAAGTCAAGGCCAATTAGTCTCACCTCACTACCCCATCTGTAATCACACAGCCTTACCTGCCCGTCAAAACTGCTCTACCCAAACTTGAATCAAATAACAGGAGCCCTGCCAATCTGAAATGTGCAGCATAGGGGAGCATGTCAAAGCCAAATGGTCTTACCTGAGTATTTAGTCTTACAACATACAGCCTAACTTGGAAGTAAAAACTGTGTTACCAACACTTGTCTCAGATACCAGGAACTTTGCCAATCTGGCATTTGCAGCCTAAGGGAGAGTGTCAATGACAAATAGTCTTGCCTGATTATTGAGTCTTTAAAAATACAGGACATATCTGATTTACCAAAACTTGTCTCAGATACCAGTTGCCCTGCCAATCTAGCATTTGCAGCCTATGGGAAGAAATCAAAGTCAAATTGACTTACCTCACTATCCAATCTGGAAACACACTGCCTTACCTACCCGGCAAAGCTTTACCAAAACTTGCATCAGATTCCAGGAACCAAACATTGACTATTTAATCTTATAACATATAGCCCCATCTGGCCGCCAAAACTGCTTTACCAAAATTTGTCTCAGATTCCAGGAGCCCCGCCAATCTGGCATGTGCCGCCTAGGGGAGATAGTCAAAGCGAAATAGTCTCACCCGACTATTAAGTCTTAAAATATTTAACCTCACCTGGATGTCAAAATTGCCTTACCAAAACTTGTTTCAGATACCAGGAACCCTGTTAATCCAACATTTGCATCCTAGGGGAGCAAGTCATAGACAAACAGGCTCATCCGACTATTTAATCCTAAAACATACAGCCTCACCTGGAAGTCAAAATTGCTTTACCGAAACTTGTCTCAGATACAAGGATCTCTGTTAATCTAGCATTTGAAGCCTAGGGTAGAAGTCCAAGCCAAATAGTCTCACCCGACTATTAAATCTTAAAACATACAACCCCATCTGGCCGCCAAAACTGATTTACCAAAACTTGTCTCAGATACCTGGAGCCCTGTTAATCTAGCTTTTGCAGCCTAGGGGTGCAAGGCAAAGCCAAATAGCCTCACCCGACTATTAAATCTTAAAACATATAGCCCCATCTGTCCGCCAAAACTGATTTACCAAAACTTGTGTCAGATACCAAGAGAAAGTTCTCAGTTGAGAGTGATTGACGTGTTTTACTTGTGCTCCAAGATTTTTATATATTTTTGCGCTTCAAACCTGCTTTTTATTTCTAAATTTTGCATTTATGGTGCATTATTTAAAAAGCTCTTATAAATTGTGCAAAGTGCTATCTGTTGTGCAGCGTAAGTCTGTTAATTATTGCATTTATAAAACGCGGCGTCAGTTCCCTGTTGTTGTTATTGCCTGTTTTTGATTCTTTTGTTTTGGTGCTCCCCTGTGCATACACTTGTATGTGCGTGTGTTCGCTGCTGCATATTTCTCTCATTTTGCAATTTGTTAATTGTTGGCTGTGTGAGAGTATGATGCATGCTAAATGTGCAGGTCTCACTGGGCATGATTGCGACAAGATCACTGCAGTTGCCAAGAAGGGCTGCGGTGGCTTGCGTTGGTCGTGCCCAGATTGCATCGACAAGCAAATTGATTTCTCCAGAATGTATAATTCTGTGAGAAATCAATTCTTAAAATTGAATAATGTTGCTAAGCAGCTGTCGAGTAATTTTGACTCCAGTTTTGAGTTGCTTGCCAAATATAAATTCGAGTCTCCAATCAATCGCCGGTTGGAGCCTCATCTTTTGCAATTGCCCTCTACGTCTGTTCAGACACCTACGCCTTTCATGTCCCAACCTAGCAACTTGGATTTATCTCCAATGTTGTCTTTATCGCCTTCTCCAGGCGACTGCCCAATTACCCCCGTTTCATCCCCTATAGTAGTTACAGTAGATCCCGTACCTGATACTGTCCCAGTTATCCAAACTGCCTCAGCCCCGTCAGCTCCTGGCCGCAAAGATAGACCTGCGCGTAGTCTTGCCTAGATTGTTAAACACAATAATGGCGCCTCTTTAGCTCCTCCAACACCTATATTACCCGCAGCCCCATCAGCACCTACTTTAACGGTTGTTGCCCCTCGTAGGCAAGTTTTTGTGTCTCGACTTTCGTCGGACACCACGTCTGAGTCATTGGCTGCCTATATTGCTAGCAAATCTTCTGCTAGTGTGTCAATAACCAAATTTAATTTCTCCACCCCTCGTGAAATATCATCATTCAAAATAAAGGTTTCACATGATATGTTCCCAATCATTTGTGATCCCAAATTTTGGCCTCCACACATGATTGTTCACGAGTTCAAGCCAAAAAGGCGAAACCAGCCTGTCACCCTTCCAGTCCCTTCAATACAGGGTACCATTTCTGCCCCAAAAAACTAATTTCAACTTCTGACCAAATCTGTATTCATTATCAGAATGTCAGAGGTCTTATTTCAAAGCTAAAAAATCTTTTCATGGCCAGTACTTCCTTCGACTCGGATATAATAGCCTTTTCAGAAACATGGTTAAATTCAACCATATCCGATTTTGAGATATTTTCGAATAGTTTTATTTTGCATAGAAATGATCGGCCTACTCGAGGTGGTGGGGTGTTAATTGCCGTTAAAGCCACTCTCCAGTCAGAACTTTTTTGTTTTAGTACGCCTACTGACGCTGAGATTGTATCAGTTAAGGTGTCTTTTCCTACACGGAATATCTATATTACATGCTCTTATGTCCCTCCTTCTTCTGATATTCAAGTTTATATGAAACATATTACTTGTATTAAAGAAGTTTCTTCACACGTGCGTGATAATGACCTATTTATGGTGTTGGGTGATTTTTATTTGCCGAAAATCTCTTGGTCATTATTCACTGCCGAAAATTATCTAGTGCCCTCAGCACAGCATGATTTTATAGACTGCATGCTTGATCTTTCGTTGTTTCAAATCAATTCAATTTCTAATCATTTGAATAGAACACTTGACCTTGTATTTGCTAACGACTACCTTATTTCTAATGTGTCAAGGTCCGCCCCTTTATCTCTTCCTGAGGATGTATATCATCCTACTTTAGAGATTACAATGTTCAATTGTAATCGTCTCATTTCGTGCTCATCAGCCAATAAACCCCGCCGCTGCTTTCGCAAAGGGAATTATTCATTGCTAAATCAGCTTATTTATGCAACCGATTGGTCTTTCTTATATGACTCGGTTGATATGAATACTGCTATTGCTTTTTTTTATAGCACCCTAAACTCCCTCTTAGATGTGAGTATTCCCAAGTCAATTCCTTCGACTACTCTTTCAAAACCACCCTGGTTTACTCCCAGATTGTCACAGCTTAAAAACTTAAAATCGAAATATTTTAAAAAGTTTAAAAAGTCTGGTTCGTGTACAGACTTGGCTAGATATTCCATAGTCAAGTCGAACTTCTTTCTTCTGAATTCTCAATGCTATGAGAATTATCTTACTCGTTGTAAAAGGCAATTTGCCCAAAATCCGAGACAGTTTTACAATTTTGTAAACTTGAAGCGTAAATCTTCAAGTTTGCCAACTTCTTTTTCTTTCGGGATGGATAAAGCTAGTAATGACTCTGATTCTGCTAACCTCTTTGCTAATTTTTTCCAATCAACTTACTCCTCTGTCTGTCCTAATAATAATTCTTACCCTTATACTATTTCTTCCTCTAGTTCTATACCTCCTCCTATTATTTCACACTCATCCTTTTAGCTATAAACTCTTTACAATCTTCTTACTCTCCTGGGCCTGACAATATTCCTAGTTGTCTACTTAAGGAGTGCAGTTCTTCCCTTCTGTATCCATTGCAAAAGCTTTTTAATCTATCTCTTGAAACTTCTGTCTTTCCATCTCTTTGGAAAGAATCTTATATCATTCCTCTCCACAAGAAAGGTGGAAAGTCTGATATACAAAATTACAGGGGCATTGCAAAACTGTCCGCTATTCCTAAATTATTTGAAAAAATAATCACTTCGAATTTGCAGCATTTCTGCAAATCAGTTGTTTCCCCTGTTCAACATGGATTCGTAAAGAATCGGTCAACTACGACCAATCTGCTTGAGTTTACTTCCTTGGTAAATGATGCTTTTCTTTCGAAAATGCAAACTGATGTCATTTATACTGACTTCAGTAAGGCGTTTGACTCTGTGCACCATGACACTTTACTTTTTAAACTTGACCGCTTTGGATTAATTCTTATTTAAAAGGTAGGACCCAAGGAGTAATGCTGAGGCTGACTACCTCTAAACAAGTTCACGTAACTTCTGGTGTTCCTCAAGGTAGTCATCTTGGACCTTTACTCTTTACTCTTTTTATAAATGATCTCCCCTCTGTTATATCACATGCCCGTGTACTCATGTATGCGGATGATGTAAAACTTATTCTATCATACACTAATCCCCTACACCATTCTCGTCTACAAGACGATTTGAACGCGATGCAACTTTGGTGTTCGACCAATCAATTGCATCTGAATTGTTCAAAGTGTATGTTTATGTCATTTAATCGTACTACACCTTATCTTGCCAGTTATACAATCGACAATACCCCTTTGCAACGTATACTAACAGTTAAGGATCTAGGCGTTCTTTTTGATTCTAAACTCTGTTTCAATCTTCACATAGATACCATCGTTAATGAGGCAAAAGGTGTAATTGGATTCATTAAACGATGGTCTAAAGAGTTTAACGATCCTTTTATAACTAAACTTCTGTACATCTCTCTTGTTCGCCCTATCCTTGAATACTGCTCTTGCATCTGGTCTCCGCAGTATAACAATAGCCAGGATCGTATTGAATCTGTTCAGAAGCAATTTCTGCTTTTTGCCTTACGAGGTTTAAATTGGGACCCTAATCTTCGGTTGCCATCCTACTCCAGCAGGCTGCTTCTTCTTAACCTTCCGTCGTTAACCAACCGTAGGACAATTCTCGGTGTTGTCCTTCTACATAAGTTGATTATTGGCGATATAGATTCTCCTTTTCTGCTAGGGCGTCTTCAATTCTCTGTTCCGTCTAGACCAACCAGAAATTACCGCACCTTATTCCTGTCTACGTGCACAACAGACTACGCTATGCACAATCCTTTTCGCGTGCTATGTAAAAATTATAATAGTTTACATCACGTTTTCTCTACCGAACTTTCTCTACCCCTAATAAAATCGTTGCTTTCAGGATACCTTCGGGAAGTCACCGACCATTCCCAGCTATGAGCAGGGGCATAGCTTGCCGGACAGGCTGTAAATTTTCCCCCACCGGGTCGGTGATTTCCCATTACTTTTCTCTCTATCCTATCTACTTAACACTCTATATATCTATCTAGCTTACATGTCTTTACTTTATTAACAATCTTCTTACTTTCTTTTTTCCTATTTATTGTATTTTATTAATTAACATAGCAAACTAAGATTATTTTTAATTTTACATAAGAACACTTTTTTCCTACTTACACCCTTCAGCTTTGATGTAGGCTCTTATAGCGTCACTGACAAATTTAGCTGTGAAAAGGGGCACAGCTGGCCGGGCTGCCAAATAAAACACCTCCATCGGTCGGTGATGCTATTTAGAGAACTGTGTTTTCTAACTAGGCTTTTAGCATATAAGTCCATTATCTACTGTATGTATAATATGAATAATGAGGAAGACACTCGTTTTGTCGACCAATAATAAACTAAAATAAATAAAAAATAAAAAATAAATAAATAATCCAGCATTTGCATCCTAGGGCGCAAGTCAAGGCCAAATAGGCTCAACCGACTATTTAATCTTAAAACATACAGTCTTGCCTAGCTGTCAAAACTTTTTTACCAAACCTTGTCTTAGATTCCAGGAGCCCCTCTAATCTGGCATGTGGAGCCTAGGGGAGCAAGTCAAAACCAAACCGGCTCACCCGACTATTAAATCTAAAAACATATAGCCCCATCTGGCCGCCAAAACTGATTTACCAAAACTTGTCTTAGATACCAGGAACCCTGTTAATCCAGCATTTGCATTCTAGGGCGCAAGTCAAGGCCAAATAGGCTCAACCGACTATTTAATCTTAAAACATACAGTCTTGCCTAGCTGTCAAAACTGTTTTACCAAAACTTTTTATAGATTCCAGGAGCCATGCCAATCTAGCATGTGCCGCCTAGGGGAGAAAGTCAAAGCCAAATAGTCTCACACGACTATTAAGTCTTAAAACATTCAGCCTCACGTGGAACTCAAAATTGCCTTGCCTAAACTTGTTTCAGATACCAGGAACCCTGTTAATCCAGCAAACAAACTCACCCGGCTATTTAGTCTTAAAGCATACAGCCTTACCTAGCTGTCAAAACTGTTTTACCAAAACTTGTCTTAGATTCCAGGAGCCCCGCCAATCTGGCATGTGCAGCCTAGAAGAGCAAGTCAAAGCCAAACAGGCTCATCCGACTATTTAATCCTAAAACATATAGCCCCATCTGGCCGCCAAAACTGATTTAACAAAACTTGTTTCAGATACCAGGAACCCTGTTAATCCAGCATTTGTATCCTAGGGGCGCAAGTCAAAGCCAAACAGGCTCACCCGACTATTAAATCTTAAAACATGTAGCCCCATCTGGCCGCCAAAACTGACTTACAAAAACATGTCTTAGATACCAGAAACCCTGTTATTCCAGCATTTGCATCCTACAGGAGCAAGTCAAAGTCAAACAGACTCACCCGACTATTTAACCTTTAAACATACAGACTTAAGTAGCTGTCAAAACTGTTTTACCAAATTTTTTTTAGATTCCAGGAGCCCCGCCAATCTGGCATGTGCCGCCTAGGGGAGAAAGTCAAAGCCAAATAGTCTCACACCACTATTAAGTCTTAAAACATTCAGCCTCACCTGGAACTCAAAATTGCCTTGCCTAAACTTGTTTCAGATACCAGGAACCCTGTTAATCCAGCATTTGCATTCTTGGGGCGCAAGTCAAGGCCAAATGGGCCAACCGACTATTTAATCTTAAAACATACAGTCTTGCCCAGCTGTCAAAACTGTTTTACCAAACCTTGTCTTAGATTCCAGGAGCCCCGCCAATCTGGCATGTGGAGCCTAGGGGAGCAAGTTAAAACCAAACAGGCTCACCCGAGAATTTAATCTTAAAACATACAGGAGCCCTGTTAATCTAGCACTTGCAGCCTAGGGGAGGAAGCCAAAGCCAAATAGTCTCAGCCGACTATTAAATCTTAAAACATATAGCCCCATCTGGCCGCCAAAAATGATTTACCAAAACTTGTCTCAGATACCAGGAGCCCTGTTAATCTAGCTTTTGCAGCCTAGGGGAGCAAGCCAAAGCCGAATAGCCTCACCCGACTATGAAATCTTAAAACATATAGCCCCATCTGGCCGCCAAAACTGATTTACCAAAACTTGTCTTAGATACCAGGAACCCTGTTATTCCAGCATTTGCATCCTAGGGGCGCAAGTCAAAGCCAAACACGCTCACCCGACTATTTAATCTTAAAGCATACAGCCTTACCTAGCTGTCAAAACTGTTTTACCAAAACTTGTCTTAGATTCCAGGAGCCCCGCGAATCTGGCATGTGCAGGCTAGGGGAGCAAGTCAAAGCCAAACAGGCTCATCTGACAAAGCCAAATAGTCTCACCCGACTATTAAATCTTAAAACATAAAGCCCCATCTGGCCGCCAAAGCTGATTTACCGAAACTTGTCTCAGATACCAGGAACCCTGTTATTCCAGCATTTGCATCCTAGGGGAGCAAATCAAAGTCAATCAGACTCTGAATCCTTAAAACATACAGACTTACGTAGCTGTCAAAACTGTTTAACCAAAACTTTTTTTAGATTCCAGGGACCCGCCAATCTGGTATGTGCCGCCGAGGTGAGGAAGTCAAAGCCATATAGTCTCACCCGACTATTTAGTCTTAAAACATTCAGCCGCACCAGGAACTCAAAATTTCCTTACCAAAACTGGTTTCAGATACCAGGAACCCTGTACATCCAGCATTTGCATGCTAGGGGCGCAAGTCAAAGCCAAATAGCCTCACCCGACTATTAAATCTCAAAACATATAGCCCCATCTGGCCGCCAAAACTGATTTACCGAAACTTGTTTCAGATACCAGGAACCCTGTTTATCAAGCTTTTGCAGCCTTGGGGAGCACGCCAAAGCCAAATAGCCTCACCCGACTATTAAATCTTAAAACATATAGCCCCATCTGGCCGCCAAAACTGATTTACCAAAACTTGTCTTAGATACCAGGAACCCTGTTATTCCAGCATTTGCAGCCTAGGGGCGCAAGTCAAAGCCAAACAGGCTCTTCTGATTATTTAATCCGAAAACATATAGCCCCATCTGGCCGCCAAAACTGATTTACCAAAACTTATCTCAGTTACCAGGAATCCAGTTAATCTAGCATTTGCAGCCTAGGGGAGCAAGACAAAGCCAAATAGTCTCACCCGACTCTTAAATCTTAAAACATAGAGCCCCATCTGGCCGCCAAAACTGATTTACCAAAACTTGTCTCAGATACCAGGAACCCTGTTAATCCAGCATTTGCATCCTAGGGGAGCAAGTCAAAGTCAAACTGACTCACCCGACTATTAAAACATGCAGACTTACGTAGCTGTCAATACTGTTTTACCAAAACTTATTTTAGATTCCAGGAGCCCCGCCAATCTGGCATGTGCAGCCTACTGAAGCAAGTCAAAGCCAAACAGGCTCATCCGACTATTTAATTCTATAACATATAGCCCAATCTGGCCGCCAAAACTGATTTACCAAAACTTGTCTCAGATACCAGGAACCCTGTTAATCTAGCATTTGCAGCCTAGTAGAGCGAGGCAAAGCCAAATAGTCTCACCCGACTATTAAATCTTAAAACATATAGCCCCATCTGGCCGCCAAAACTGATTTACCGAAACTTGTTTCAGATACCAGTAACCCTGTTAATCAAGCTTTTGCAGCCTTGGGGAGCACGCCAAAGCCAAATAGCCTCACCCGACTATTAAATCTTAAAACATATAGCCCCATCTGGCCGCCAAAACTGATTTACCAAAACTTGTCTCAGATACCAGGAACCCTGTTAATCCAGCATTTGCATCCTAGGGGAGCAAGTCAAAGTCAAACTGACTCACCCGACTATTAAAACATACAGACTTACGTAGCTGTCAATACTGTTTTACCAAAACTTATTTTACATTCCAGGAGCCCCGCCAATCTGGCATGTGCAGCCTACTGAAGCAAGTCAAGGCCAAACAGGCTCATCCGACTATTTAATTCTATAACATATAGCCCAATCTGGCCGCCAAAACTGATTTACCAAAACTTGTCTCAGATACCAGGAACCCTGTTAATCTAGCATTTGCAGCCTAGTGGAGCGAGGCAAAGCCAAATAGTCTCACCCGACTATTAAATCTTAAAACATATAGCCCCATCTGGCCGCCAAAACTGATTTACCAAAACTTGTCTCAGATACCAGGAACCCTGTTAATCAAGCTTTTGCAGCCTTGGGGAGCACGCCAAAGCCAAATAGCCTCACCCGACTTTTAAATCTTAAAACATATAGCCCCATCTGGCCGCCAAAACTGATTTACCAAAACTTGTCTTAGATACCAGGAACCCTGTTATTCCAGCATTTGCAGGCTAGGGGCGCAAGTCAAAGCCAAACAGGCTCATCTGACTATTTAATCCGAAAACATATAGCCCCATCTGGCCGCCAAAACTGATTTACCAAAACTTATCTCAGTTACCAGGAACCCAGTCAATCTAGCACTTGCAGCCTAGGGGAGCAAGACAAAGCCAAATAGTCTCACCCGACTCTTAAATCTTAAAACATAGAGCCCCATCTGGCCGCCAAAACTGATTTACCAAAACTTGTCTCAGATACCAGGAACCCTGTTAATCCAGCATTTGCATCCTAGGGGAGCAAGTCAAAGTCAAAATGACTCACCCGACTATTAAAACATACAGACTTACGTAGCTGTCAATACTGTTTTACCAAAACTTTTTTTAGATTCCAGGAGCCCCGCCAATCTGGCATGTGCAGCCTACTGATGCAAGTCAAAGCCAAACAGGCTCATCCGACTATTTAATTCTATAACATATAGCCCAATCTGGCCGCCAAAACTGATTTACCAAAATTTGTCTCAGATACCAGGAACCCTGTTAATCCAGCATTTGCATCCTAGCGGAGCAAGACAAAGCCAAACAAACTCACTTGGCTATTTAATCTTAAAGCATACAGCCTTACCTAGCTGTCAAAACTGTTTTACCAAAACTTTTTATAGATTCCAGGAGCCCCGACAATCTAGCATGTGCCGCCTAGGGGAGAAAGTCAAAGCCAAATAGTCTCACACGACTATTAAGTCTTAAAACATTCAGCCTCACGTGGAACTCAAAATCGCCTTACCAAAACTTGTTTCAGATACCAGGAGCCCTGTTAATCTAGCACTTGCAGCCTAGGGGAGCAGGTCAAAGTAAAATAGTCTCACCCGATTATTAAATCTTAACACATTCAGCCTCACCTGGAACTCAAAATTGCCTTACCAAAACTTGTCTCATATACCAGGAACCCTGTTAATCCAGCATTTGCATCCTAGGGGCGCAAATCAAAGTCAAACAGGCTGACCCGACTATTAAATCTAAAAACATATAGCCCCATCTGGCCGCCAAAACTGATTTACCAAAACTTGTCTTAGATACCAGGAACCCTGTTATTCCAGCATTGGCATCCTAGGGGCGCAAGTCAAAGCCAAACACACTCACCCGACTATTTAATCTTAAAGCATACAGCCTTACCTAGCTGTCAAAATTGTTTTACCAAAACTTGTCTTAGATTCCAGGAGCCCCGCCAATCTGGCATGTGCAGCCTAGGGGAGCAAGTCAAAGCCAAACAGGCTCATCCGACTATTTAATCCTAAAACATATAGCCCCATCTGGCTGCCAAAACTGATTTAGCAAAACTTGTTTCAGATACCAGGAACCCTGTTAATCCAGCATTTGTATCCTAGGGGCGCAAGTCAAAGCCAAACAGGCTCACCCGACTATTAAATCTTAGAACATGTAGCCCCATCTGGCCGCCAAAACTGACTTACAAAAACATGTCTTAGATACCAGGAACCCTGTTATTCCAGCATTTGCATCCTACAGGAGCAAGTCAAAGTCAAACAGACTCACCCGACTATTTAACCTTAAAACATACAGACTTAAGTAGCTGTCAAAACTGTTTTACCAAATTTTTTTAGATTCCAGGAGCCCCGCCAATCTGTCATGTGCCGCCTAGGGGAGAAAGTCAAAGCCAAATAGTCTCACACCACTATTAAGTCTTAAAACATTCAGCCTCACCTGGAAATCAAAATTGCCTTGCCTAAACTTGTTTCAGATACCAGGAACCCTGTTAATCCAGCATTTGCATTCTTGGGGCGCAAGTCAAGGCCAAATGGGCCAACCGACTATTTAATCTTAAAACATACAGTCTTGCCCAGCAGTCAAAACTGTTTTACCAAACCTTGTCTTAGATTCCAGGAGCCCCGCCAATCTGGCATGTGGAGCCTAGGGGAGCAAGTTAAAACCAAACAGGCTCACCCGAGAATTTAATCTTGAAACATACAGGAGCCCTGTTAATCTAGCACTTGCAGCCTAGGGGAGGAAGCCAAAGCCAAATAGTCTCAACCGACTATTAAATCTTAAAACATATAGCCCCATCTGGCCGCCAAAAATGATTTACCAAAACTTGTCTCAGATACCACGAGCCCTGTTAATCTAGCTTTTGCAGCCTAGGGGAGCAAGCCAAAGCCGAATAGCCTCACCCGACTATGAAATCTTAAAACATATAGCCCCATCTGGCCGCCAGAACTGATTTACCAAAACTTGTCTTAGATACCAGGAACCCTGTTATTCCAGCATTTGCATCCTAGGGGCGCAAGTCAAAGCCAAACACGCTCACCCGACTATTTAATCTTAAAGCATACAGCCTTACCTAGCTGTCAAAACTGTTTTACCAAAACTTGTCTTAGATTCCAGGAGCCCCGCGAATCTGGCATGTGCAGCCTAGGGGAGCAAGTTAAAGCCAAACAGGCTCATCTGACAAAGCCAAATAGTCTCACCCGACTATTAAATCTTAAAACATAAAGCCCCATCTGGCCGCCAAAGCTGATTTACCGAAACTTGCTTCAGATACCAGGAACCCTGTTATTCCGGCATTTGCATCCTAGGGGAGCAAATCAATGTCAAACAGACTCTTAAACCTTAAAACATACAGACTTACGTAGCTGTCAAAACTGTTTAACCAAAACTTTTTTTAGATTCCAGGAGCCCGCCAATCTGGTATGTGCCGCCGAGGTGAGAAAGTCAAAGCCATATAGTCTCACCGGACTATTTAGTCTTAAAACATTCAGCCGCACCAGGAACTCAAAATTTCCTTACCAAAATTGGTTTCAGATACCAGGAACCCTGTACATCCAGCATTTGCATGCTAGGGGCGCAAGTCAAAGCCAAATAGCCTCACCCGACTATTAAATCTCAAAACATATAGCCCCATCTGGCCGCCAAAACTGATTTACCGAAACTTGTTTCAGATACCAGGAACCCTGTTTATCAAGCTTTTGCAGCCTTGGGGAGCACGCCAAAGCCAAATAGCCTCACCCGACTATTAAATCTTAAAACATATAGCCCCATCTGGCCGCCAAAACTGATTTACCAAAACTTGTCATAGATACCAGGAACCCTGTTATTCCAGCATTTGCAGCCTAGGGGCGCAAGTCAAAGCCAAACAGGCTCTTCTGACTATTTAATCCGAAAACATATAGCCCCATCTGGCCGCCAAAACTGATTTACCAAAACTTATCTCAGTTACCAGGAATCCAGTTAATCTAGCATTTGCAGCCTAGGGGAGCAAGACAAAGCCAAATAGTCTCACCCGACTCTTAAATCTTAAAACATAGAGCCCCATCTGGCCGCCAAAACTGATTTACCAAAACTTGTCTCAGATACCAGGAACCCTGTTAATCCAGCATTTGCATCCTAGGGGAGCAAGTCAAAGTCAAACTGACTCACCCGACTATTAAAACATGCAGACTTACGTAGCTGTCAATACTGTTTTACCAAAACTTATTTTAGATTCCAGGAGCCCCGCCAATCTGGCATGTGCAGCCTACTGAAGCAAGTCAAAGCCAAACAGGCTCATCCGACTATTTAATTCTATAACATATAGCCCAATCTGGCCGCCAAAACTGATTTACCAAAACTTGTCTCAGATACCAGGAACCCTGTTAATCTAGCATTTGCAGCCTAGTGGAGCGAGGCAAAGCCAAATAGTCTCACCCGACTATTAAATCTTAAAACATATAGCCCCATCTGGCCGCCAAAACTGATTTACCGAAACTTGTTTCAGATACCAGTTACCCTGTTAATCAAGCTTTTGCAGCCTTGGGGAGCACGCCAAAGCCAAATAGCCTCACCCGACTATTAAATCTTAAAACATATAGCCCCATCTGGCCGCCAAAACTGATTTACCAAAACTTGTCTTAGATACCAGGAACCCAGTTAATCTAGCATTTGCAGCCTAGGGGAGCAAGACAAAGCCAAATAGTCTCACCCGACTCTTAAATCCTAAAACATAGAGCCCCATCTGGCCGCCAAAACTGATTTACCAAAACTTGTCTCAGATACCAGGAACCCTGTTAATCCAGCATTTGCATCCTAGGGGAGCAAGTCAAAGTCAAACTGACTCACCCGACTATTAAAACATACAGACTTACGTAGCTGTCAATACTGTTTTACCAAAACTTATTTTACATTCCAGGAGCCCCGCCAATCTGGCATGTGCAGCCTACTGAAGCAAGTCAAGGCCAAACAGGCTCATCCGACTATTTAATTCTATAACATATAGCCCAATCTGGCCGCCAAAACTGATTTACCAAAACTTGTCTCAGATACCAGGAACCCTGTTAATCTAGCATTTGCAGCCTAGTGGAGCGAGGCAAAGCCAAATAGTCTCACCCGACTATTAAATCTTAAAACATATAGCCCCATCTGGCCGCCAAAACTGATTTACCAAAACTTGTCTCAGATACCAGGAACCCTGTTAATCAAGCTTTTGCAGCCTTGGGGAGCACGCCAAAGCCAAATAGCCTCACCCGACTTTTAAATCTTAAAACATATAGCCCCATCTGGCCGCCAAAACTGATTTACCAAAACTTGTCTTAGATACCAGGAACCCTGTTATTCCAGCATTTGCAGGCTAGGGGCGCAAGTCAAAGCCAAACAGGCTCATCTGACTATTTAATCCGAAAACATATAGCCCCATCTGGCCGCCAAAACTGATTTACCAAAACTTATCTCAGTTACCAGGAACCCAGTCAATCTAGCACTTGCAGCCTAGGGGAGCAAGACAAAGCCAAATAGTCTCACCCGACTCTTAAATCTTAAAACATAGAGCCCCATCTGGCCGCCAAAACTGATTTACCAAAACTTGTCTCAGATACCAGGAACCCTGTTAATCCAGCATTTGCATCCTAGGGGAGCAAGTCAAAGTCAAAATGACTCACCCGACTATTAAAACATACAGACTTACGTAGCTGTCAATACTGTTTTACCAAAACTTTTTTTAGATTCCAGGAGCCCCGCCAATCTGGCATGTGCAGCCTACTGATGCAAGTCAAAGCCAAACAGGCTCATCCGACTATTTAATTCTATAACATATAGCCCAATCTGGCCGCCAAAACTGATTTACCAAAATTTGTCTCAGATACCAGGAACCCTGTTAATCCAGCATTTGCATCCTAGCGGAGCAAGACAAAGCCAAACAAACTCACTTGGCTATTTAATCTTAAAGCATACAGCCTTACCTAGCTGTCAAAACTGTTTTACCAAAACTTTTTATAGATTCCAGGAGCCCCGACAATCTAGCATGTGCCGCCTAGGGAGAGAAAGTCAAAGCCAAATAGTCTCACACGACTATTAAGTCTTAAAACATTCAGCCTCACGTGGAACTCAAAATCGCCTTACCAAAACTTGTTTCAGATACCAGGAGCCCTGTTAATCTAGCACTTGCAGCCTAGGGGAGCAGGTCAAAGTAAAATAGTCTCACCCGATTATTAAATCTTAACACATTCAGCCTCACCTGGAACTCAAAATTGCCTTACCAAAACTTGTCTCATATACCAGGAACCCTGTTAATCCAGCATTTGCATCCTAGGGGCGCAAATCAAAGTCAAACAGGCTGACCCGACTATTAAATCTAAAAACATATAGCCCCATCTGGCCGCCAAAACTGATTTACCAAAACTTGTCTTAGATACCAGGAACCCTGTTATTCCAGCATTGGCATCCTAGGGGCGCAAGTCAAAGCCAAACACACTCACCCGACTATTTAATCTTAAAGCATACAGCCTTACCTAGCTGTCAAAATTGTTTTACCAAAACTTGTCTTAGATTCCAGGAGCCCCGCCAATCTGGCATGTGCAGCCTAGGGGAGCAAGTCAAAGTCAAACAGGCTCATCCGACTATTTAATCCTAAAACATATAGCCCCATCTGGCTGCCAAAACTGATTTAGCAAAACTTGTTTCAGATACCAGGAACCCTGTTAATCCAGCATTTGTATCCTAGGGGCGCAAGTCAAAGCCAAACAGGCTCACCCGACTATTAAATCTTAAAACATGTAGCCCCATCTGGCCGCCAAAACTGACTTACAAAAACATGTCTTAGATACCAGGAACCCTGTTATTCCAGCATTTGCATCCTACAGGAGCAAGTCAAAGTCAAACAGACTCACCCGACTATTTAACCTTAAAACATACAGACTTAAGTAGCTGTCAAAACTGTTTTACCAAATTTTTTTTAGATTCCAGGAGCCCCGCCAATCTGTCATGTGCCGCCTAGGGGAGAAAGTCAAAGCCAAATAGTCTCACACCACTATTAAGTCTTAAAACATTCAGCCTCACCTGGAAATCAAAATTGCCTTGCCTAAACTTGTTTCAGATACCAGGAACCCTGTTAATCCAGCATTTGCATTCTTGGGGCGCAAGTCAAGGCCAAATGGGCCAACCGACTATTTAATCTTAAAACATACAGTCTTGCCCAGCAGTCAAAACTGTTTTACCAAACCTTGTCTTAGATTCCAGGAGCCCCGCCAATCTGGCATGTGGAGCCTAGGGGAGCAAGTTAAAACCAAACAGGCTCACCCGAGAATTTAATCTTAAAACATACAGGAGCCCTGTTAATCTAGCACTTGCAGCCTAGGGGAGGAAGCCAAAGCCAAATAGTCTCAGCCGACTATTAAATCTTAAAACATATAGCCCCATCTGGCCGCCAAAAATGATTTACCAAAACTTGTCTCAGATACCACGAGCCCTGTTAATCTAGCTTTTGCAGCCTAGGGGAGCAAGCCAAAGCCGAATAGCCTCACCCGACTATGAAATCTTAAAACATATAGCCCCATCTGGCCGCCAGAACTGATTTACCAAAACTTGTCTTAGATACCAGGAACCCTGTTATTCCAGCATTTGCATCCTAGGGGCGCAAGTCAAAGCCAAACACGCTCACCCGACTATTTAATCTTAAAGCATACAGCCTTACCAAGCTGTCAAAACTGTTTTACCAAAACTTGTCTTAGATTCCAGGAGCCCCGCGAATCTGGCATGTGCAGCCTAGGGGAGCAAGTTAAAGCCAAACAGGCTCATCTGACAAAGCCAAATAGTCTCACCCGACTATTAAATCTTAAAACATAAAGCCCCATCTGGCCGCCAAAGCTGATTTACCGAAACTTGCTTCAGATACCAGGAACCCTGTTATTCCAGCATTTGCATCCTAGGGGAGCAAATCAATGTCAAACAGACTCTTAAACCTTAAAACATACAGACTTACGTAGCTGTCAAAACTGTTTAACCAAAACTTTTTTTAGATTCCAGGAGCCCGCCAATCTGGTATGTGCCGCCGAGGTGAGAAAGTCAAAGCCATATAGTCTCACCGGACTATTTAGTCTTAAAACATTCAGCCGCACCAGGAACTCAAAATTTCCTTACCAAAATTGGTTTCAGATACCAGGAACCCTGTACATCCAGCATTTGCATGCTAGGGGCGCAAGTCAAAGCCAAATAGCCTCACCCGACTATTAAATCTCAAAACATATAGCCCCATCTGGCCGCCAAAACTGATTTACCGAAACTTGTTTCAGATACCAGGAACCCTGTTAATCAAGCTTTTGCAGCCTTGGGGAGCACGCCAAAGCCAAATAGCCTCACCCGACTATGAAATCTTAAAACATATAGCCCCATCTGGCCGCCAAAACTGATTTACCAAAACTTGTCTTAGATACCAGGAACCCTGTTATTCCAGCATTTGCAGCCCAGGGGCGCAAGTCAAAGCCAAACAGGCTCATCTGACTATTTAATCCGAAAACATATAGCCCCATCTGGCCGCCAAAACTGATTTACCAAAACTTATCTCAGTTACCAGGAACCCAGTTAATCTAGCATTTGCAGCCTAGGGGAGCAACACAAAGCCAAATAGTCTCACCCGACTCTTAAATCTTAAAACATTAAGCCCCATCTGGCCGCCAAAACTGATTTACCAAAACTTGTCTCAGATACCAGGAACCCTGTTAATCCAGCATTTGCATCCTAGGGGAGCAAGTCAAAGTCAAACTGACTCACCCGACTATTAAAACATACAGACTTACGTAGCTGTCAATACTGTTTTACCAAAACTTTTTTAGATTCCAGGAGCCCCGCCAATCTGGCATGTGTAGCCTACTGAAGCAAGTCAAAGCCAAACAGGCTCATCCGACTATTTAATTCTATAACATATAGCCCAATCTGGCCGCCAAAACTGATTTACCAAAACTTGTCTCAGATACCAGGAACCCTGTTAATCTAGCATTTGCAGCCTAGTGGAGCGAGGCAAAGCCAAATAGTCTCACCCGACTATTAAATCTTAAAACATATAGCCCCATATGGCCGCCAAAACTGATTTACCAAAACTTGTCTCAGATACCAGGAATCCTGTTAATCCAGCATTTGCATCCTAGGGAAGCAGGTCAAAGCCAAACAGGCTCACCCGACTATTTAATCTTAAAACATACAGCCTTACCTAGCTGTCAGAACTGTTTAACCAATAGATGCCACAGATACTAGGAGCCCTGCCCTAGGGGAACAAGTCAAGGCCAATTAGTCTCTCCTCCCTATCCAATCTGTAAGCACACAGCCTTACCTGCCCGTCAAAACCGTTTTACCAAAACTTAAATCAGATACCAGGAGCCCTACCAATCTGGCATGTGCAGCCTATGGGAACAAGTCAAAGACAATTAGTCCCAAATCACTATCCAACCTGTAAACACACTGCCTTACCTACACGTCAAACCTTCTTTTCCAAAACCTTAATCAAATACCAGGAGCCCTACCAATGTGGCATGTGCAGCCTATGGGAGCAAGTCAAAGCCAAATAGTCTCCACTAGTTATTTAGTCTTACAACATACAGGCTTTCCTGGAAGTCATAATTGCATTACCAAAACTTGTCTCAGATACAAGGAACCCTGTTAATCGGGCATTTGCAGCCTAGGGGAGCTAATAGTGTCACCCAACTATTTAATCTTAAAACATAGAGCCCTTCTGGCCGCCACAACTGCATTACAGAAATTTGTCTCAGGATTGTGCGGATTATTGCCAATCGGGGATTTGCAGCCGGGCGGAGCACATTAAGGCCAGGTCGTCTCACCTCACTATCCAATCTTGAAACACACAGCCTTACCTGGCCTCCAAAAATGTTTTACCAACACTTGTCTCAGATACTAAGAGCCCTGCTTATCTGGCATGTGCAGCCTAGGGGAGCAAGTCAAAGCCATAAAGTCTCTCCCGACTTCTTAGTCTTAAGACATAAAGCCCTACCTGGCTGTCAAAATTGCTTCACCAAAACTTGTATCGGATACCAGGAGCCCTGCCAATCTGGCATTTGCAGCCTAGGCCAACAAGTCAAGACCAATTAGTCTCACATCACTCGCTCGACTATTGAGTCTTAAAACATACAGGACCATCTGGCAGACAAAACTGCTTTACCAAAACTTGTCTCAGATACCAGTTGCCCTGCCAATCTGGCATGAGCAGCCAAGGGGAGCAGTTCAAAGCTAAACAGGCTCACCCGACTATTTAATACTAAAACATACAGACCCATCTGGCTGCCAAAACTGCTATGCCAAAACTTCTATCAGATTCCAGTAGCCCCGCCAATCTGGCAGGTGCCGCATAGGAAGCATGTCAAAGCCAAATATTCTCACCCGACTATTAGGTCTTAAAACATTCTGCCTCACCTGGAAGTCAATATTGCCTTAGCAAAACTTGTTTCAGATGCCAGGAAACCTATTAATCCAGCATTTGCATCCTAGGGGAGCAAACAGGATCAAACTCATTATCCAATCTGAAAACACGCAGCTCCATCTGGCTGCCAAAACTGCTTTACCAAAACTTCTTTCAAATTCCAGGAACCCCGACAATCTGGCATGTGCCGCATAGGAAGCAATTCAAAGACAAATAGTCTCACCCGACTATTAAGACTTAAAACATATAGCCTCACCTGGCAGTGAAAATGGCCTTACCAAAACTTGTTTCAGATACCAGGAACCCTGTTAATCCAGCATTTTCATCCTAGGGGAGCAAGTCAAAGTCAAACAGGCTCACCCGTCTATTTAATCTTCAAACATGCAGCTTGACCTAGCTGTCAAAACTGTTTAACCAAAACTTGTCTCAGTTACCAGGAGCCCTGCCAATCATGCACTTGTAGCCTAGGAAGGAACCCTGTAAATCTAGCACTTGCATCCTAGGATTGCAAGTCAAAGCCAAACAGGCTCACCCGTCAATTTAATCATAAAACATACAGCCTTACCTAGCTGTCAAAACTGTTTTACCAAAACTTGTTTCAGATACCAGTAGCCCTGCCAATCCGGCATGTGGAGCATAGAGGAGCAAGTCAAAGCCAAACAGGCTCATCCGACTATATAATCCTAAAACATACAGCCTCACCTGGAAGTCAAAATTGCTTTACCGAAACTTTTCTCAGAAATAAGGATCCCTGTTAATCAATTTAATCTTAAAACAAACAGCCCCATCCCTGGCTGCCAAAACTGCTTTACCAAAACTTGTCTTAGATACCAGGATCCCTGTTTATCTGGCATTTGCTGCCTCTGGGAGCAAGTCAAAGCCAAACAGACTCACCCGACTACTTAATCTGAAAACATACAGTCTTGCCTAGCTGTCAAAACTGTTTTACCGAACCTTGTCTTAGATGACTGGAGCCCCGCCAATCTGGCATGTGGAGCCAAGAGGAGCAAGTCAAAGCCAAACAGGCTCATCCGACTATATAAACCTAAAACATACAGTCTTGCATAGCTCTGAAAACTATTTTACCAAACCTTGTCTTAGATTCCAGGAGCCCTGCCAATCTGGCATGTGGAGCCTAGGGGAGCAATCCAAAGCCAAATAGCCTCATCCGACTATTAAGTCGTAAAACATTCAGCCTCACCTGGAATTCAAAATTGCCTTACCAAAACTTGTCTCAGATACCAGGAACCCTGTTAATCCAGCATTTGCATCCTAGTCCATCCCAGTCTTAAAAAATTAAGCCTCACCTGTAAGTCAAAATTGCTTTACCGAAACTTGTCTCAGATACAAGGATCTCTGTTAATCTAGCACTTGCAGCCTAGGGTAGCAAGTCAAAGCCAAATAGTCTCACCCGACTATTAAGTCTTAACACACTCAGCCTCACCTGTAACTCAAAATTGCCTTGCCAAAACTTGTTTCAGATACCAGCAACCCTGTTAATCCAGTATTTGCATCCTGGGGGCGCAAGTCAAAGTCAAACAGGCTCACCCGACTATTTAATCTTAAGACATACAGCCTTACCTAGCTGTCAAAACTGTTTTACCAAAACTTTTTTATGATTCCAGGAGCCCCACCAATCTGGCATGTGCCGTCAAGGGGAGCAAGTCAAAGCCAAATAGTCTCACCCGACTATTAAATCTGAAAACATACAACCCCATCTGGCCGCCAAAACTGCTTTACCAAAACTTGTGTCAGATACCAGGAACCCTGTTAATCCAGCATTTGCATCCTAAGGGCGCAGTTCAAAGCCAAACAGGCTCACCCGACAATTTAATCATAAAACATACAGCCCCATCTGGCTGCCAAAACTGCTTTACCAAAGCTTGTCTTAGATACCAGGGTCCCTGTTAATCTAGCATTTGCAGCCTAGGGGAGCAAGTCACAGCCAAACAGGCTCAACCGACTATTTAATCTTAAAACATACAGGCTGGCCTAGCTGTCAAAACTGTTTTACCAAACCTTGTCTTAGATGCCTGGAGCCCCGCCAATCTGGCATGTGGAGCCTAGAGGAGCAAGTCAAAGCCAAACAGGCTCATCCGACTATATAAACCTAAAACATACAGTCTTGCATAGCTCTGAAAACTGTTTTACCAAACCTTGTCTTAGATTCCAGGAGCCCTGCCAATCTGGCATGTGGAGCCTAGGGGAGCAAGCCAAAGCCAAATAGCCTCACCCGACTATTAAGTCGTAAAACATTCAGCCTCACCTGGAATTCAAAATTGCCTTACCAAAACTTGTCTCAGATACCAGGAACCCTGTTAATCCAGCATTTGCATCCTAGTCCATCCCAGTCTTAAAAAATTAAGCCTCACCTATAAGTCAAAATTGCTTTACCGAAACTTGTCTCAGATACAAGGATCTCTGTTAATCTAGCACTTGCAGCCTAGGGTAGCAAGTCAAAGCCAAATAGTCTCACCCGACTATTAAGTCTTAACACATTCAGCCTCACCTGTAACTCAAAATTGCCTTACCAAAACTTGTTTCAGATACCAGGAACCCTGTTAATCCAGTTTTTGCATCCTGGGGGCGCAAGTCAAAGTCAAACAGGCTCACCCGACTATTTAATCTTAAGACATACAGCCTTACCTAGCTGTCAAAACTGTTTTACCAAAACTTTTTTTAGATTCCAGGAGCCCCACCAATCTGGCATGTGCCGCCTAGGGGAGCAAGGCAAAACCAAATATCCTCACCCGACTATTAAGTATTAACACATTCAGCCTGACCTGGAACTCAAAATTGCGTAACCAAAACTTGTCTCAAATACCAGGATCCCAGTTAATCCAGCATTTGCATCCTAGGGGCGCAAGACAAAGCCAAACAGAGTCACCCGACTACTTAATCTGAAAACATACAGTCTTGCCTAGCTGTCAAAACTGTTTAACCAAACCTCTTCGCAGTTACCAGGAGCCCTGCCAATTTGGCATGTGCTGCCTAGGGGAGAAGTTCAAAGCAAAACAGGCTCATCCTACAATTTAATCTTAAAACAAACAGCCCCATCTGGATGCCAAATCTGCTTTATCAAAACTTGCCATGGATACCAGGAGCCCTGTTAATCTAGCATTTGCATCGTAGGGGAGCAAGTAAAAGCCAAATAGACTCATCTGACTATTAAGTCTTAAAACATACAGCCCCATCTGGCCGCCAAAACTGCTTGAACAAAACCTGTCTCAGATACCAGGAACCCTGTTAATCCAGTATTTGCATCCTGGGGGCGCAAGTCAAAGCCAATCAGGCTCACCCGACTATTTAATCTAAAAAAATAAAGCCATACCTAGCTGTCAAAACTGTTTTACTCAAATTTTTTTTAGATTCCAGGAGCCCTGTTAATATAGAATTTGCAGCTTGGGGGAGCAAGTCAAAGCAAAATAGACTCACCCGACTATTAAGTCTTAACACATTCAGCCTCACCTGAAACTTAAAATTGCCTTACCAAAACTTGTCTCAGATACCAGGAACCCTGTTAATCCAGCATTTGCATCCTAGGGGCGCAATACAAAGCCAAATGGGCTCACCCGAGTCTATAATCTTAAAACATACAGTCTTGCCTAGCTCTGAAAACTGTTTTACCAAACCTTGTCTTAGATTCCAGGAGCCCTGCCAATCTGGCATGTGGAGCCTAGGGGAGCAAGTCAAAGCCAAATAGCATCACCCGACTATTAAGTCGTAAAACATTCAGCCTCACCTGGAATTCAAAATTGCCTTACCAAAACTTGTCTCAGATACCAGGAACCATGTTAATCCAGCATTTGCATCCTAGGGGCGCAAGACAAAGCCAAACAGGCTCACCCGACTATTTAATCTTAAAACATACAGCCTTACCTAGCTGTCAAAACTGTTTTACTAAAACTTTTTTTAGATTCCAGGAGCCCTGTTAATCTGGCATTTGCAGCCTAGGGGAGCAAGTCAAAGCAAAATAGTCTCACCCGACTATTAAGTCTTAACACATTCAGCCTCACCTGGAACTCAAAATTGCCTTACCAAAACTTGTCTCAGATACCAGGAACCCTGTTAATCCAGCATTTGCATCCCAGGGGCGCAAGTCAAAGCCAAAAAGGCTCACCCGACAATTTAATCATAAAACATATAGCCCCATCTGGCTGCCAAAACTGCTTTACCAAAACTTGTCATAGATACCAGGAGCCCAGTTAATCTAGCATTTGCAGCCTAGGGGAGCAAGTCAAAGCAAAATAGTCTCACCTGACTATTAACTCTTAACACATTCAGCCTCAACTGTAACTCAAAATTGCCTTACCAAAACTTGTTTCAGATACCAGGAACCCTGTTCATCCAGTATTTGCATCCTGGGGGCGCAAGTCAAAGTCAAACAGGCTCACCCGACTATTTAATCTTAAGACATACAGCCTCACCTGGAAGTCAAAATTGCTTTACCGAAACTTTTCTCAGATACAAGGATCCCTGTTAATCAATTTAATCTTAAAACAAACAGCCCCATCTGGCTGCCAAAACTGCTTTACCAAAACTTGTCTTAGATACCAGGGTCCCTGTTAATCTAGCATTTGCAGCCTAGGGGAGCAAGTCACAGCCAAACAGGCTCAACCGACTATTTAATCTTAAAACATACAGGCTGGCCTAGCTGTCAAAACTGTTTTACCAAACCTTGTCTTAGATTCCAGGAGCCCCGCCAATCTGGCATGTGGAGCCTAGGGGAGCAAGTCAAAGCCAAATAGCCTCACCCGACTATCATGTCGTAAAACATTCAGCCTGACCTGGAAGTCAAAATTGCCGTACAAAAACTTGTCTCAGATACCAGGAACCCTGTTAATCCAGTATTTGCATCCTGGGGGCGCAAGTCAAAGCCAAACAGGCTCACCCGACTATTTAATCTTAAAACATACAGCCATACCTAGCTGTCAAAACTGTTTTACTTAAACTTTTTTAGATTCCAGGAGCCCTGTTAATCTAGAATTTGCAGCTTGGGGGAGCAAGTCAAAGCAAAATAGACTCACACGACTATTAAGTCTTAACACATTCAGCCTCACCTGGAACTCAAAATTGCCTTACCAAAACTTGTCTCAGATACCAGGAACCAATCCAGCATTTGCCTCCTAGGGGCGCAAGTCAAGGCCAAACAGGCTCATCCGACTATTTAATCCTAAAACATGCAGCCTCACCTGGAAGTCAAAATTGCTTTACCGAAACTTTTCTCAGATACAAGGATCCCTGTTAATCAATTTAATCTTAAACACACAGCCCCATATGGCAGCTAAAACTGCTTTATTAAAACATGTCTTAGATACCAGGAAGCCTGTTAATCTAGCATTTGCAGCCTAGGGGAGCAAGTTAAAGCAAAATAGACTCACCCGACTATTAAGTCTTAACACATTCAGCCTCACCTGGAACTCAAAATTGCCTTACCAAAACTTGTCTCAGATACCAGGAACCTTATTAATCAAGCATTTGCATCCTAGGGACGCAAGTCAAAGCCAAACAGGCTCACCCGACTCTTTAATCTTAAAACATACAGTCTTGCCTAGCTCTCAAAACTGTTTTACGAAACCTTGTCTTAGATTCCAGGAGCCCCGCCAATCTGGCATGTGTAGCCTAGGGGAGCAAGTCAAAGCCAAATAGCCTCACCCGACTATTAAGTCGTAAAACATTCAGCCTCACCTGGACCTCAAAATTGCCTTACCAAAACTTGTCTCAGATACCAGGAACCCTGTTAATCAAGCATTTGCATCCTAGGGGCGCAAGTCAAAGCCAAACAGGCTCATCCGACTATTTAATCCTAAAACATGCAGCCTCACCTGGAAGTCAAAATTGCTTTACCGAAACTTTTCTCAGATACAAGGATCCCTGTTAATCAATTTAATCTTAAACACACAGCCCCATATGGCAGCTAAAACTGCTTTATTAAAACATGTCTTAGATACCAGGAAGCCTGTTAATCTAGCATTTGCAGCCTAGGGGAGCAAGTTAAAGCAAAATAGACTCACCCGACTATTAAGTCTTAACACATTCAGCCTCACCTGGAACTCAAAATTGCCTTACCAAAACTTGTCTCAGATACCAGGAACCTTATTAATCAAGCATTTGCATCCTAGGGACGCAAGTCAAAGCCAAACAGGCTCACCCGACTCTTTAATCTTAAAACATACAGGCTGGCCTAGCTGTCAAAACTGTTTTACCAAACCTTGTCTTAGATTCCAGGAGCCCCGCCAATCTGGCATGTGGAGCCTAGGGGAGCAAGTCAAAGCCAAATAGCCTCACCCGACTATCAAGTCGTAAAACATTCAGCCTGACCTGGAAGTCAAAATTGCCGTACAAAAACTCGTCTCAGATACCAGGAACCCTGTTAATCCAGTATTTGCATCCTGGGGGCGCAAGTCAAAGCCAAACAGGCTCACCCGACTATTTAATCTTAAAACATACAGCCATACCTAGCTGTCAAAACTGTTTTACTTAAACTTTTTTTAGATTCCAGGAGCCCTGTTAATCTAGAATTTGCAGCTTGGGGGAGCAAGTCAAAGCAAAATAGACTCACACGACTATTAAGTCTTAACACATTCAGCCTCACCTGGAACTCAAAATTGCCTTACCAAAACTTGTCTCAGAAACCAGGAACCCTGTTAATCCAGCATTTGCATCCTAGGGGCGCAAGACAAATCCAAACAGGCTCACCCGACTATTTAATCTTTAAACATACAGCCTTACCTAGCTGTCAAAACTGTTTTACTAAAACTTTTTTTAGATTCCAGGAGCCCTGTTAATCTAGAATTTGCAGTTTGGGGGAGCAAGTCAAAGCAAAATAGACTCACACGACTATTAAGTCTTAACACATTCAGCCTCACCTGGAACTCAAAATTGCCTTACCAAAACTTGTCTCAGATATCAGGAACCAATCCGGCATTTGCCTCCTAGGGGCGCAAGTCAAGGCCAAACAGGCTCATCCGACTATTTAATCCTAAAACATGCAGCCTCACCTGGAAGTCAAAATTGCTTTACCGAAACTTTTCTCAGATACAAGGATCCCTGTTAATCAATTTAATCTTAAACACACAGCCCCATATGGCAGCTAAAACTGCTTTATTAAAACATGTCTTAGATACCAGGAAGCCTGTTAATCTAGCATTTGCAGCCTAGGGGAGCAAGTTAAAGCAAAATAGACTCACCCGACTATTAAGTCTTAACACATTCAGCCTCACCTGGAACTCAAAATTGCCTTACCAAAACTTGTCTCAGATACCAGGAACCTTATTAATCAAGCATTTGCATCCTAGGGACGCAAGTCAAAGCCAAACAGGCTCACCCGACTCTTTAATCTTAAAACATACAGTCTTGCCTAGCTCTCAAAACTGTTTTACGAAACCTTGTCTTAGATTCCAGGAGCCCCGCCAATCTGGCATGTGTAGCCTAGGGGAGCAAGTCAAAGCCAAATAGCCTCACCCGACTATTAAGTCGTAAAACATTCAGCCTCAGCTGGACCTCAAAATTGCCTTACCAAAACTTGTCTCAGATACCAGGAACCCTGTTAATCCAGCATTTGCATCCTAGGGGCGCAAGTCAAAGCCAAACAGGCTCATCCGACTATTTAATCCTAAAGCATACAGCCTCCCCTGGAAGTCAAAATTGCTTTACCGAATATTTTCTCAGATACAAGGATCCCTGATAATCTAGCATTTGCAGCCTAGTCTCACCCGACTATTAAATCTTAAAACATACATCCCCATCTGGCCGCCAAAACTGCTTTACCAAAACTTGTCTCAGATACAAGGATCCCAAATAATCTAGCATTTGCAGCCTAGTCTCACCCGACTATTAAATCTTAAAACATACTACCCCATCTGGCCGCCAAAACTTGTCTCAGATTCCAGGAGCCCCGCCAATCTGGCATGTGGAGCCTAGGGGAGAAATTCAAAGCCAAACAGGCTCTTCCGACTATTTAATACTAAAACATACAGCCCCATCTGGCCGCCAAAACTGCTCTACCAAAACACTGCCAATCTGGCATTTGCAGCCTAGGGGATCAAGCCAAAGCCAATTAGTCTGACCTCATTATCCAATCTGAAAACACACAGTCCCATCTGGTTGCCAAAACTTCTCTACCAAAACATATATCAGATTCCAGGAGCCCCGCCAATCTGGCATCTGCCGCCTAGGGGAGCAAGTCAAAGCAAAATAGTCTCACCCGACTATTAAGTCTTAACACATTCAGCCTCACCTGGAAGTCAAAATTGCTTTACCGAAACTTTTCTCAGATACAAGGATCCCTGTTTATCAATTTAATCTTAAAACAAACAGCCCCATCTGGCTGCCAAAACTGCTTTACCAAAACTTGTCTTAGATACCAGGGTCCCTGTTAATCTAGCATTTGCTGCCTAGGGGAGCAAATCACAGCCAAACAGGCTCATCCGACTATATAATCCTTAAACATACAGCCTCATCTGGAAGTCAAAATTGCTTGCCTAGCTCTCAAAACTGTTTTACCAAACCTTGTCTTAGATTCCAGGAGCCCCGCCAATCTGGCATGTGGAGCCTAGGGGAGCAAGTCAAAGCCAAATAGCCTCACCCGACTATCAAGTCGTAAAACATTCAGCCTGACCTGGAACTCAAAATTGCCGTACAAAAACTTGTCTCAGATACCAGGAACCCTGTTAATCCAGTATTTGCATCCTGGGGGCGCAAGTCAAAGCCAAACAGGCTCACCCGACTATTTAATCTTAAAACATACAGCCATACCTAGCTGTCAAAACTGTTTTACTTAAACTTTTTTTAGATTCCAGGAGCCCTGTTAATCTAGAATTTGCAGCTTGGGGGAGCAAGTCAAAGCAAAATAGACTCACACGACTATTAAGTCTTAACACATTCAGCCTCACCTGGAACTCAAAATTGCCTTACCAAAACTTGTCTCAGAAACCAGGAACCCTGTTAATCCAGCATTTGCATCCTAGGGGCGCAAGACAAAGCCAAACAGGCTCACCCGACTATTTAATCTTAAAACATGCAGCCTTACCTAGCTGTCAAAACTGTTTTTCTAAAACTTTTTTTAGATTCCAGGAGCCCTGTTAATCTAGAATTTGCAGTTTGGGGGAGCAAGTCAAAGCAAAATAGACTCACACGACTATTAAGTCTTAACACATTCAGCCTCACCTGGAACTCAAAATTGCCTTACCAAAACTTGTCTCAGATACCAGGAACCAATCCAGCATTTGCCTCCAAGGGGCGCAAGTCAAGGCCAAACAGGCTCATCCGACTATTTAATCCTAAAACATGCAGCCTCACCTGGATGTCAAAATTGCTTTACCGAAACTTTTCTCAGATACAAGGATCCCTGTTAATCAATTTAATCTTAAACACACAGCCCCATATGGCAGCTAAAACTGCTTTATTAAAACATGTCTTAGATACCAGGAAGCCTGTTAATCTAGCATTTGCAGCCTAGGGGAGCAAGTTAAAGCAAAATAGACTCACCCGACTATTAAGTCTTAACACATTCAGCCTCACCTGGAACTCAAAATTGCCTTACCAAAACTTGTCTCAGATACCAGGAACCTTATTAATCAAGCATTTGCATCCTAGGGATGCAAGACAAAGCCAAACAGGCTCACCCGACTCTTTAATCTTAAAACATACAGTCTTGCCTAGCTCTCAAAACTGTTTTACGAAACCTTGTCTTAGATTCCAGGAGCCCCGCCAATCTGGCATGTGTAGCCTAGGGGAGCAAGTCAAAGCCAAATAGCCTAACCCGACTATTAAGTCGTAAAACATTCAGCCTCACCTGGACCTCAAAATTGCCTTACCAAAACTTGTCTCAGATACCAGGAACCCTGTTAATCCAGCATTTGCATCCTAGGGGCGCAAGTCAAAGCCAAACAGGCTCATCCGACTATTTAATCCTAAAGCATACAGCCTCCCTGGAAGTCAAAATTGCTTTACCGAATATTTTCTCAGATACAAGGATCCCTGATAATCTAGCATTTGCAGCCTAGTCTCACCCGACTATTAAATCTTAAAACATACAACCCCATCTGGCCGCCAAAACTGCTTTACCAAAACTTGTCTCAGATACAAGGATCCCAGATAATCTAGCATTTGCAGCCTAGTCTCACCCGACTATTAAATCTTAAAACATACTACCCCATCTGGCCGCCAAAACTTGTCTCAGATTCCAGGAGCCCCGCCAATCTGGCATGTGGAGCCTAGGGGAGAAATTCAAAGCCAAACAGGCTCTTCCGACTATTTAATACTAAAACATACAGCCCCATCTGGACGCCAAAACTGCTCTACCAAAACACTGCCAATCTGGCATTTGCAGCCTAGGGGATCAAGCCAAAGCCAATTAGTCTGACCTCATTATCCAATCTGAAAACACACAGTCCCATCTGGTTGCCAAAACTTCTCTACCAAAACATATATCAGATTCCAGGAGCCCCGCCAATCTGGCATCTGCCGCCTAGGGGAGCAAGTCAAAGCAAAATAGTCTCACCCGACTATTAAGTCTTAACACATTCAGCCTCACCTGGAACTCAAAATTGCCTTACCAAAACTTGTCTCAGATACCAGGAACCCTGTAAATCCAGTATTTGCATCCTGGGGCGCAAGTCAAATTCAAACAGGCTCACCCGACTCTTTAATCTTAAAACATACAGTCTTGCCTAGCTGTCAAAACTGTTTTACCAAACCTTGTCTTAGATTCCTGGAGCCCCGCAAATCTGGCATGTGTAGCCTAGGGGAGCAAGTCAAAGCCAAACAAGCTCATCCGACTATTGAATCCTAAAACATACAGCCTCACCTGGAACTCAAAATTGCCTTACCAAAACTTGTCTCAGATACCAGGAACCCTGTAAATCCAGTATTTGCATCCTGGGGCGCAAGACAATGCCAAACAGGCTCACCAGACTATTTAATCTTAAAACATACAGCCATACCTAGCTGTCAAAACTGTTTTACTTAAACTTTTTTTAGATTCCAGTAGCCCTGTTAATCTAGCATTTGCAGCCTAGGGGAGCAAGTCAAAGCAAAATAGATTCACACGACTATTAAGTCTTAACACATTCAGCCTCACCTGGAACTCAAAATTGCCTTACCAAAACTTGTCTCAGATACCAGGAACCCTGTTAATCCAGCATTTGCATCCTAGAGGCGCAAGTCAAAGCCAAACAGGCTCATCCGACTATTTAATTCTAAAACATACAGCCTCACCTGGAAGTCAAAATTGCTTTACCGAATATTTTCTCAGATACAAGGATCCCTGATAATCTAGCATTTGCAGCCTAGTATCACCCGACTATTAAATCTTAACACATACAACCCCATCTGGCCGCCAAAACTTGTCTCAGATTCCAGGAGCCCCGCCAATCTGGCATGTGCAGCCTAGGGGAGCAGGTCAAAGCAAAACAGGCTCATCCGACTATTTAATACTAAAACATTCAGCCCCATCTGGCCGCCAAAACTGCTCTACCAAAACACTGCCAATCTGGCATTTGCAGCCTAGGGGATCAAGCCAAAGCCAATTAGTCTGACCTCATTATCCAATCTGAAAACACACAGTCCCATCTGGTTGCCAAAACTTCTTTACCAAAATATATATCAGATTCCAGGGGCCCCGCCAATCTGGCATGTGCCAAAGAAATAGTGTCACCCGACTATTAAGTCTTAACACATTCATCCTCACCTGGAACTCAAAATTGCCTTACCAAAACTTGTCTCAGATACCAGGAACCAATCCAGCATTTGCCTCCTAGGGGCGCAAGTCAAAGCCAAACAGGCTCACCCGACTCTTTAATCTTAAAACATACAGTCTTGCCAAGCTGTCAAAACTGTTTTACCAAACCTTGTCTTAGATTCCTGGAGCCCCGCCAATCTGGCATGTGTAGCCTAGGGGAGCAAGTCAAAGCCAAACAAGCTAATCCGACTATTGAATCCTAAAACATACAGCCTCACCTGGAACTCAAAATTGCCTTACCAAAACTTGTCTCAGATACCAGGAACCCTGTAAATCCAGTATTTGCTTCCTGGGGCGCAAGTCAATGCCAAACAGGCTCACCCGACTATTTAATCTTAAAACATACAGCTATACCTAGCTGTCAAAACTGTTTTACTTTAACTTTTTTTAGATTCCAGTAGCCCTGTTAATCTAGCATTTGCAGCCTAGGGGAGCAAGTCAAAGAAAAATAGATTCACACGACTATTAAGTCTTAACACATTCAGCCTCACCTGGAACTCAAAATTGCCTTACCAAAACTTGTCTCAGATACCAGGAACCCTGTTAATCCAGCATTTGCATCCTAGGGGCGCAAGTCAAAGCCAAACAGGCTCATCCGACAATTTAATCCTAAAACATACAGCCTCACCTGGAAGTCAAAATTGCTTTACCGAATATTTTCTCAGATACAAGGATCCCTGATAATCTAGCACTTGCAGCCTTGTTTCACCCGACTATTAAATCTTAAAACATACAACCCCATCTGGCCGCCAAAACTTGTCTCAGATTCCAGGAGCCCCGCCAATCTGGCATGTGGAGCCTAGGGGAGAAATTCAAAGATAAACAGGCTCATCCGACTATGTAATACTAAAACATTCAGCCCCATCTGGCCGCCAAAACTGCTCTACCAAAACAATGCCAATCTGGCATTTGCAGCCTAGGGGATCAAGCCAAAGCCAATAAGTCTGACCTCATTATCCACACAGTCCCATCTGGTTGCCAAAACTTCTTTACCAAAACATAAATCAGATTCCAGGAGCCCCGCCAATCTGGCATGTGCCGCCTAGGGGCGCAAGTCAAAGCAAAATAGTGTCACCCAACTATTAAGTCTTAACACATTCAGCCTCACCTGGAACTCAAAATTGCCTTACCAAAACTTGTCTCAGATACCAGGAACCAATCCAGCATTTGCCCCCTAGGGGCGCAAGTCAAAGCCAAACAGGCTCACCCGACTCTTTAATCTTAAAACATACAGTCTTGCCTAGCTCTCAAAACTGTTTTACCAAACCTTGTCTTAGATTCCAGGAGCCCTGCCAATCTGGCATGTGGAGCCTAGGGGAGCAAGTCAAAGCCAAATAGCCTCACCCGACTATTAAGTCGTAAAACATTCAGCCTGATCTGGAACTCAAAATTGCCTTACCAAAACTTGTCTCAGATACCAGGAACCCTGTAAATCCAGTATTTGCATCCTGGGGCGCAAGTCAAAGCCAAACAGTTTCACCCGACTCTTTAATCTTAAAACATACGGTCTTGCCTAGCTGTCAAAACGGTTTTACCAAACCTTGTCTTAGATTCCCGGAGCCCCGCCAATCTGGCATGTGGAGCCTAGGGGAGCAAGTCAAAGCCAAATAGTCTCACCCGAGTATTAAGTCTTGAAAAATTAAGCCGCACCTGGAACTCTAAATTGCCTTACCAAAACTTTTCTCAGATACCAGGAACCCTGTTAATCCAGCATTTGCATCCTAGGGGCTCAAGTCAAATTCAAACAGGCTCACCCGACTCTTTAATCTTAAAACATACAGCCTTACCTAGCTGTCAAAACTGTTTTACTAAAACTTTATTTAGATTCCAGGAGCCCTGTTAATCTAGCATTTGCAGCATAGGGGAGCAAGTCAAAGAAAAATAGTCTCACCCGACTATTAAGTCTTAACACATTCAGCCTCACCTGGAACTCAAAATTGCCTTACCAAAACTTGTCTCAGATACCAGGAACCCTGTTAATCCAGCATTTGCATCCTAGGGGCGCAAGTCAAAGCCAAACAGGCTCACCCGACTCTTTAATCTTAAAACATACAGTCTTGCCTAGCTCTCAAAACTGTTTTACCAAACCTTGTCTTAGATTCCAGGAGTCCCGCCAACCTGGCATGTGGAGCCTAGGGGAGCAAGTCAAAGCCAAATAGCCTCACCCGACTATTAAGTCGTAAAACATTCAGACTGACCTGGAACTCAAAATTGCCTTACCAAAACTTGTCTCAGATACCAGGAACCCTGTTAATCCAGCATTTGCATCCTAGGGGCGCAAGACAAAGCCAAACAGGCTCACCCGACTATTTAATCTTAAAACATACGGTCTTGCCTAGCTGTCAAAACGGTTTTACCAAACCTTGTCTTAGATTCCCGGAGCCCCGCCAATCTGGCATGTGGAGCCTAGGGGAGCAAGTCAAAGCCAAATAGTCTCACCCGACTATTAAGTCTTAAAACATTCAGACTGACCTGGAACTCAAAATTGCTTTAACAAAACTTGTCGTAGATACCAGGAACCCTGTTAATCCAGCATTTGCATCCTAGGGGCGCAAGTCAAAGCCAAACAAGCTCATCCGACTATTTAATCCTAAAACATACAGCCTCACCTGGAACTCAAAATTGCCTTACCAAAACTTGTCTCAGATACCAGGAACCCTGTTAATCCAGCATTTGCATCCAGGGGGCGCAAGTCATAGTCATACAGGCTCACCCTACAATTTAATCTTAAAACAAACAGCCCCGTCTGGCTGTCAAAACTGTTTTAATAAAACTTTTATTAGATTCCAGGAACCTTGCCAATCTGGCATGTGCGGCTAGGGGAGCAAGTCAAAGCCAAATAGTCTCACCCGACTATTAAGTCTTAAAACATACAGCCTCACCTGGAAGTCAAAATTGTCTTACCGAAACTTGTCTCAGATGCCAGGAACCCTGTTATTCCAGCATTGGCATCCTAGGGGAGCAAGTCAATACCAATCAGGATCACCCGACCATTTAACCTTCAAACATGTAGCCTGACCTATCTGTCAAAACTGTTTTACCAAGCCTTGTCTCAGATACCAGGAGACCTGCCAATCTGGCGTGTGCAGCCTAGGGGAGAAGTTCAAAGCCAACCAGGGCTCACCCGACAATTTAATCTTAAAACAAACAGCCCCATCTGGCTGCCAAAACTGCTTTACCAAAACTTGTCTTAGATACCAGGAGCGCTGTTAATCTGGCATTTGTAGCCTAGGGGAGCAAGTCAAAGCCAAATAGCCTCACCCGACTATTAAATCTTAAAACATTCAACCCCATCTGGCCGCCAAAACTGCTTTACCAAAACTTGTATCAGATACCAGGAGCCCTGTTAATCTTGCATTTGCAGCCTAGGGAGCAAGTCAAAGCAAAATAGTCTCACCTGCCTATTAAGTCTTAACACATTCAGCCTCACCTGGAACTCAAAATTGCCTTACCAAAACTTGTCTCAGATACCAGGAACCTGTTAATCCAGCATTTGTATCTTAGGGGCGCAAGTCAAAGCCAAACAGGCTCACCCGACTATTAAATCTTTAAACATATAGCCCCATCTGGCCGCCAAAACTGCTTTACAAAAACTTGTGTCAGATACCAGGAACCCTGTTAATCCAGCATTTGCATCCTAGGGGTGCAGTTCAAAGCCAAACAGGCTCACCCGACAATTAAATCTTAAAACATACAGCCCCATCTGGCTGCCAAAACTGCTTTACCAAAACTTGTCTTAGATACCAGTAGCCCTGTTAATCTAGCATTTGCAGCGTAAGGGAGCAAGTCAAAGCCAAAAAGCCTCACCCGACTATTAAATCTTTAAGCATACAGCCCCATCTGGCCGCCAAAACTGCTTTACAAAAACTTGTGTCAGATACCAGGAACCCTGTTAATCCAGCATTTGCATCCTAGGGGTGCAGTTCAAAGCCAAACAGGCTCACCCGACAATTAAATCTTAAAACATACAGCCCCATCTGGCTGCCAAAACTGCTTTACCAAAACTTGTCTTAGATACCAGTAGCCCTGTTAATCTAGCATTTGCAGCGTAAGGGAGCAAGTCAAAGCCAAATAGCCTCACCCGACTATTAAATCTTTAAGCATACAGCCCCATCTGGCCGCCAAAACTGCTTTACAAAAACTTGTGTCAGATACCAGGAACCCTGTTAATCCAGCATTTGCATCCTAGGGGTGCAGTTCAAAGCCAAAGAGGCTCACCCGACAATTTAATCTTAAAACAAACAGCCCCGTCTGGCTGTCAAAACTGTTTTAATAAAACTTTTATTAGATTCCAGGAACCTTGCCAATCTGGCATGTGCGGCTAGGGGAGCAAGTCAAAGCCAAACAGGCTCATCCGACTCTTTAATCTTAAAACATACAGTCTTGCCTAGCTCTCAAAACTGTTTTACCAAACCTTGTCTTAGATGCCAGGAGCCCCGACAATCTGGCATGTGGAGCCTAGAGGAGCAAGTCAAAGCCAAACAGGCTCATCCAACTATTTAATCTTAAAACATACAGCCTCACCTGGAAGTCAAAATTACTTTACCGAAACTTGTCTCAGATACAAGGATCTCTGTTAATATAGCATTTGCAGCCTAGTCTAGCATGTCAAAGCCAAATAGTTACACCCGACTATTAAATCTTAAAACATACAACCCCAACTGGCCGCCAAACTGCTTTACCAAAACTTGTGTCAGATACCAGGAACCCTGTTAATCCAGCATTTGCATCCTAGGGGCGCAGTTCAAAGCCAAACAGGCTCATCCTACAATTTAATCTTAAAACATACAGCCCCATCTGGCTGCCAAAGCCACCTGGAAGTCGAAATTGCTTTACCGAAACTTGTCTCAGATACAAGGATCTCTGTTAATCTAGCATTTGCAGCCTAGTGTAGCAAGTCAAAGCCAAATAGTCTCACCCGACTATTAAATCTTAAAACATACAACCCCATCTGGCCGCCAAACTGCTTTACCAAAACTTGTGTCAGATACCAGGAACCCTGTTAATCCAGCATTTGCATCCTAGGGCCGCAGTTCAAAGCCAAACAGGCTCACCCGACAATTTAATCTTAAAACATACAGCCCCATCTGGCTGCCAAAACTGCTTTACCAAAACTTGTCTTAGATACCAGGAGCCCTGTTAATCTAGCATTTGCAGCCTAGGGGAGCAAGTCAAAGCAAAATAGTCTCACCTGACTATTAAGTCTTAACACATTCAGCCTCACCTGTAACTCAAAATTGCCTTACCAAAACTTGTCTCAGATACCAGGATAATTTACAATTTAATCTTAAAACAAACAGCCCCATCTGGCTGCCAAAACTGCTTTACCAAAACTTGTCTTAGACACCAATAGACCTTTTAATCTGGCATTTGCAGCCTAGGGTAGCAAGTCAAAGCCAAATAGTCTCACCCGACTATTAAATCTTAAACTGCTTTATCAAAACTTGTGTCAGATACCAGGAACCCTGTTAATACAGCATTTGCATCCTAGAGGCGCAGTTTAAAGCCAAACAGGATCACCCGACAATTTAATCTTAAAACATACTGCCCCATCTGGCTGCCAAAGCCACCTGGAAGTCAAAATTGCTTTACCGAAACTTGTCTCAGATACAAGGATCTCTGTTAATTAGCATTTGCAGCCTAGGGTAGCAAGTCAAAGCAAGTCAAATACAACCCCAACTGGCCGCCAAACTGCTTTACCAAAAAAAAAAAAAAAAACTTGTGTCAGATACCAGGAACCCTGTTAATCCAGCATTT
>JBAMCE010000198.1:0-28379 GCA_037075305.1 Drosophila kanekoi
AGCCAAACACGCTCACAAGACTATTTAATCTGAAAGCATACAGCCTTACCTAGCTGTCAAAAGTGTTTTACCAAAACTTGTCTTAGATTCCAGGAGCCCCGCCAATCTGGCATGTGCAGCCTCGGGGAGCAAGTCAAAGCCAAACAGGCTCATCCGACTATTTAATCCTAAAACATATAGCCCCATAGATGCCAAAACTGATTTACCAAAACTTGTCTTAGATACCAGGAACCCTGTTATTCCAGCATTTGCATCCTAGGGGCGCAAGTCAAAGCCAAACACGCTCACCCGACTATTAAATCTTAAAGCATACAGCCTTACCTAGCTGTCAAAACTGTTTTACCAAAACTTGTCTTAGATTCCAGGAGCCCCGCCAATCTGGCATGTGGAGCCTAGGGGAGCAAGTCAAAGACAAACAGGCTCACCCTAAAATTTAATCTTAAAACAAACAGCCCCATTTGGCTGTCAAAACTGTTTTACTAGAACTCTTTTTAGATTCCAGGTGCCCCGCCAATCTGGCATGTGCCGCCTAGGGGAGAAAGTCAAAGCCAAATAGTCCCAAACGACTATTAAGTCTGAATACATTCAGTCTCACCTGGAACTCAAAATTGCCTTACCAAAACTTGTCTCAGATACCAGGAACCCTGTTAATTCAGCATTTGCATCCTAGGGGCGCAAATCAAAGCCAAACAGGCTCAGCAAACTATTAAATCTTACAACATATAGCCCCATCTGGCCGCCAAAACTGACTTACCAAAAAACTGACTTACCAAAAAACTGACTTACCAAGATACCAGGAACCCTGTTAATGCATTATTTGCATGATAGGGGCGCAAATCAAACCCAAACAGGCTCTCCCGACTATTAAATCTTAAAACATATAGCCCCATCTTGCCGCCAAAAATGATTTACCAAAACTTGTCTTAGATACCAGGAACCCTGTTATTCCAGCATTTGCATCCTAGGGGCGCAAGTCAAAGCTAAACACGCTCAATCTTAAAGCATACAGCCTTACCTAGCTGTCAAAACTGTTTTACCAAAACTTGTCTTAGATTCCAGGAGAACCGCCAATCCGGCATGTGCAGCCTAGTGGAGCAAGTCAAAGCCAAACAGGCTCATCCGACTATTTAATCCTAAAACATATAGCCCCATCTTGCCGCCAAAACTGATTTACCAAAACTTATCTCAGTTACCAGGAACCCTGTTAATCTAGCATTTGCAGCCTAGGGGAGCAAGACAAAGCCAAATAGTCTCACCCGACTATTACATTTTAAAACATATAGCCCCATCTGGCCGCCAAAACTGATTTACCACAACTTGTCTCAGATACCAGGAACCCTGTTAATCCAGCATTTGCATCCTAGGGGAGCAAGTCAAAGTCAAACAGACTCACCCGACTATTTAAACTTAAAACATACAGACTTACGTAGCTGTTAAAACTGTTTTACCAAAACTTTTTTTAGATTCCAGGAGCCCCGCCAATCTGGCATGTGCCGTCTAGGGGAGAAAGTCAAAACCAAACAGGCTCACCCGAGAATTTAATCTTAAAACAAACAGCCCCATCTGGCTGCCAAAACTGATTTACCAAAACTTGTCTTAAATACCAGGAACCCTGTTATTCCAGCATTTGCATCCTAGGGCGCAAGTCAAAGCCAAACATGCTCATCCGACTACTTAATCTTAAAGCATACAACCTTACCTAGCTGTCAAAACTGTTTTACCAAAACTTGTCTTAGATTCCAGGAGCCCCGCCAATCTGGCATGTACAGCCTAGGGGAGCAAGTCAAAGCCAACCAGGCTCACCAAACTATTAAATATTACAACATATAGACCATTAGATTCCATGAGCCCCGCCAATCTGGCATGTGCCGCCTAGGGGAGAAAGTCAAAACCAAACAGGCTCACCCGAGAATTTAATCTTGAAACATACAGCCCCATCTGGCTACCAAAACTGATTTAACAAAACTTGTCTTAGATACCAGGAACCCTGTTATTCCAGCATTTGCACCCTAGGGGCGCAAGTCAAAGCCAAACACGCTCATCCGACTACTTAATCTTAAAGCATACAACCTTACCTAGCTGTCAAAACTGTTTTACCAAAACTTGTCTTAGATTCCAGGAGCCCCGCCAATCTGGCATGTACAGCCTAGGGGAGCAAGTCAAAGCCAACCAGGCTCATCCGACTATTTAATCCTAAAACATATAGCCCCATCTGGCCGCCAAAACTGATTTACCAAAACTTGTCTCAGATACCAGAAACCCTGTTAATCTAGCATTTGCAGCCTAGGGGAGCAAGGCAAAGCCAAATAGCCTCACCCGACTATTAAATCTTAACACATTCAGCCTCACCTGGAACTCAAAATTGCCTTACCAAAACTTGTTTCAGATACCAAGAACCCTGTTTATCCAGCATTTGCATCGTAGGAGCGGAAGTCAAAGCCAAACAGGCTCACCCGACTATTAAATCCTAAAACATATAGCCCCATAGACGCCAAAACTGATTTACCAAAACTTGTCTTAAATACCAGGAACCCTGTTATTCCAGCATTTGCATCCTAGGGGCGCAAGTCAAAGCCAAACACGCTCACCCGACTATTTAATCGTAAAGCATACAGCCTTACCTAGCTGTCAAAACTGTTTTACCAAAACTTGTCTCAGATACCAGGAACCCTGTTAATCCAGCATTTGCATCCTAGGGGAGCAAGTCAAAGCCAAACAGGCTCACCCGACAATTTAATCTTAAAACATACAGACTTACGTAGCTGCCAAAACTGATTTACCAAAACTTGTCTCAGATACCAGGAACCCTGTTTATCCAGCATTTGCATCCTAGGGGAGCACGTCAAAGTCAAACAGACTCACCCGACTATTTAAACTTAAAACATACAGACTTACGTAGCTGTTAAAACTGTTTTACCAAAACTTTTTTTAGATTCCAGGAGCCCCGCCAATCTGGCATGTGCCGCCTAGGGGAGAAAGTCAAAACCAAACAGGCTCACCCGAGAATTTAATCTTAAAACATACAGCCCCATCTGGCTGCCAAAACTGATTTACCAAAACTTGTCTTAAATACCAGGAACCCTGTTATTCCAGCATTTGCATCCTAGGGCGCAAGTCAAAGCCAAACATGCTCATCCGACTACTTAATCTTAAAGCATACAACCTTACCTAGCTGTCAAAACTGTTTTACCAAAACTTGTCTTAGATTCCAGGAGCCCCGCCAATCTGGCATGTGGAGCCTAAGGGAGCAAGTCAAAGCCAAACAGGCTCACCCGACAATTTAATCTTAAAACATACATACTTACGTAGCTGCCAAAACTGCTTTACCAAAACTTTCCTTAGAAACCAGGAGCCCTGTTAATCTAGCATTTGCAGCCTAGGAGAGCAAGTCAAAGCGAAACAGGCTCTCCCGACTATTAAATCTTAAAACATATAGCCCCATCTGGCCGCCAAGACTGATTTACCAAAACTAGTCTCAGATACCAGGAACCCTGTTAATCTAGCATTTGCAGCTTAGGGGAGCAAAACAAAGCCAAATAGCCCCACCCGACTATTAAATTTTAACTCATTCAGCCACACCTGGAACTCAAAACTGACTTACCAAAACATGTCTTAGATACCAGGAACCCTGTTATTCCAGCATTTGCATCCTAGGGGCGCAAGTCAAAGCCAAACACCCTCACCCGAGTATTTAATCTTAAAGCATACAGCCTTACCTAGCTGTCAAAACTGTTTTATCAAAACTTGTCTCAGATACCAGGAACACTGTTAATCTAGCATTTGCAGCCTAGGGGAGCAAAACAAAGCCAAATAGCCTCACCCGACAATTTAATCTTAACTCATTCAGCCACACCTGGAACTCAAAATTGCCTTACCAAAACATGTCTTAGATACCAGGAACCCTGTTATTCCAGCATTTGCATCCTAGGGGCGCAAGTCAAAGCCAAACACCCTCACCCGAGTATTTAATCTTAAAGCATACAGCCTTACCTAGCTGTCAAAACTGTTTTATCAAAACTTGTCTCAGATACCAGGAACACTGTTAATCTAGCATTTGCAGCCTAGGGGAGCAAAACAAAGCCAAATAGCCTCACCCGACAATTTAATCTTAACTCATTCAGCCACACCTGGAACTCAAAATTGCCTTACCAAAACTTGTCTTAGATACCAGCAACCCTGTTATTCCAGCATTTGCATCCTAGGGGCGCAAGTCAAAGCCAAACACGCTCACCCGACTATTTAATCTTAAAGCATACAGCCTTACCTAGCTGTCAAACTGTTTTACCAAAACTTGTCTTAGACTCCAGGAGCCCCGCCTATCTGGCATGTGGAGCCTAGGGGAGCAAGTCAAAGCTTAACAGGCTCACCCGACAATTTAATCTTAAAACATACAGATTTACGTAGCTGCCAAAACTGCTTTACCAAAACTTGCCTTAGAAACCAGGAGCCCTGTTAATCTAGCATTTGCAGCCTAGGGGAGCAAGTCAAAGCCAAACAGGCTCATCCGACTATTTAATCCTAAAACATATAGCCCCATCTGGCCGCCAGGACTGATTTACCAAAACTTGTCTCAGATACCAGGAACCCTGTTAATCTAGCATTTGCAGCCTACGGGAGCAAAACAAAGCCAAATAGACTCACCCGACTATTGAATTTTAACTCATTCAGCCACACCTGGAACTCAAAATTGCCTTACCAAAACTTGTCTCAGATACCAGGAACCCTGTTAATCCAGCATTTGCTTCCTAGGGGCGCAAGTCAAAGCCAAACAGGCTCACCAAACTATTAAATCTTAAGACACATAGTCCCATCTGGCCGCCAAGACTGATTTACCAAAACTTGTCTCAGATACCAGGAACCCTGTTAATCTAGCATTTGCAACCTAGGGGAGCAAAACAAAGCCAAAAAGCCTCACCCGACTATTAAATTTGAACTCATTCAGCCACACCTGGAACTCAAAATTGCCTTACCAAAACTTGTCTCAGATACCAGGAACCCTGTTAATCCAGCATTTGCATCCTAGGAGCGCAAGTCAAAGCCAAACAGGCTCACCAAACTATTAAATCTTACAACATATAGCCCCATCTGGCCGCCAAAACTGACTTACCAAAACATGTCTTAGATACCAGGAACCCTGTTAATCCAGCATTTGCATCCTAGGGGCGCAGCTCAAAGCCAAACAGGCTCACCCGACAATTTAATCATAAAACATACAGCCCCATCTGGCTACCAAAACTGCTTTACCAAAACTTGTCATAGATACCAGGAGCCCTGTTAATCTAGCGTTTGCAGCCTAGGAGAGCAAAACAAAGCCAAATAGTCTCACCCGACTATTAAATTTTAAAACATATAGCCCCATCTGGCCGCCAAAACTGATTTACCAAAACTTGTCTCAGATACCAGGAACCCTGTTAATCTAGCGTTTGCAGCCTAGGAGAGCAAAACAAAGCCAAATAGCCTCACCCGACTATTAAATTTGAACTCATTCAGCCACACCTGGAACTCAAAATTGCCTTACCAAAACTTGTCTCAGATACCAGGAACCCTGTTAATCCAGCATTTGCATCCTAGGGGCGCAAGTCAAAGCCAAACAGGCTCACCAAACTATTAAATCTTAAAACATATAGCCCCATCTGGCCGAAAAAACTGACTTACCAAAACATGTCTTAGATACCAGGAACCCTTTTAATCCAGCATTTGCATCCTAGGGGCGCAACTCAAAGCCAAACAGGCTGAACCGAATATTTAATCTTAAAACATACAGTCTTGCCCAGCTGTCAAAACTGTTTTACCAAACCTTGTCTTAGATTCCAGGAGCCAAGCCAATCTGGCATGTGGAGCCTAAGGGAGCAAGTCAAAGCCAAACAGGCTCATCCGACAATTTAATCTTAAAACATGCAGACTTACTTAGTTGCCAAAGCTGCTTTACCAAAACTTGTCTCAGATACCAGGAACCCTGTTAATGCATTATTTGCATGCTAGGGGCGCAAGTCAAAGCCAAACAGGCTCTCCCGACTATTAAATTTAAAAACATATAGCCCCATCTGGCCGCCAAAAATGATTTACCAAAACTTGTCTTAGATACCAGGAACCCTGTTATTCCAGCATTTGCATCCTAGGGGCGCAAGTCAAAGCTAAACACGCTCAATCTTAAAGCATACAGCCTTACCTAGCTGTCAAAACTGTTTTACCAAAACTTGTCTTAGATTCCAGGAGAACCGCCAATCCGGCATGTGCAGCCTAGTGGAGCAAGTCAAAGCCAAACAGGCTCATCCGACTATTTAATCCTAAAACATATAGCCCCATCTTGCCGCCAAAACTGATTTACCAAAACTTATCTCAGTTACCAGGAACCCTGTTAATCTAGCATTTGCAGCCTAGGGGAGCAAGACAAAGCCAAATAGTCTCACCCGACTATTAAATTTTAAAACATATAGCCCCATCTGGCCGCCAAAACTGATTTACCAAAACTTGTCTCAGATACCAGGAACCCTGTTAATCTAGCATTTGCAGCTTAGGGGAGCAAAACAAAGCCAAATAGCCCCACCCGACTATTAAATTTTAACTCATTCAGCCACACCTGGAACTCAAAACTGACTTACCAAAACATGTCTTAGATACCAGGAACCCTGTTATTCCAGCATTTGCATCCTAGGGGCGCAAGTCAAAGCCAAACACCGTCACCCGAGTATTTAATCTTAAAGCATACAGCCTTACCTAGCTGTCAAAACTGTTTTATCAAAACTTGTCTCAGATACCAGGAACACTGTTAATCTAGCATTTGCAGCCTAGGGGAGCAAAACAAAGCCAAATAGCCTCACCCGACAATTTAATCTTAACTCATTCAGCCACACCTGGAACACAAAATTGCCTTACCAAAACATGTCTTAGATACCAGGAACCCTGTTATTCCAGCATTTGCATCCTAGGGGCGCAAGTCAAAGCCAAACACCCTCACCCGAGTATTTAATCTTAAAGCATACAGCCTTACCTAGCTGTCAAAACTGTTTTATCAAAACTTGTCTCAGATACCAGGAACACTGTTAATCTAGCATTTGCAGCCTAGGGGAGCAAAACAAAGCCAAATAGCCTCACCCGACAATTTAATCTTAACTCATTCAGCCACACCTGGAACTCAAAATTGCCTTACCAAAACTTGTCTTAGATACCAGCAACCCTGTTATTCCAGCATTTGCATCCTAGGGGCGCAAGTCAAAGCCAAACACCCTCACCCGAGTATTTAATCTTAAAGCATACAGCCTTACCTAGCTGTCAAACTGTTTTACCAAAACTTGTCTTAGACTCCAGGAGCCCCGCCTATCTGGCATGTGGAGCCTAGGGGAGCAAGTCAAAGCTTAACAGGCTCACCCGACAATTTAATCTTAAAACATACAGATTTACGTAGCTGCCAAAACTGCTTTACCAAAACTTGCCTTAGAAACCAGGAGCCCTGTTAATCTAGCATTTGCAGCCTAGGGGAGCAAGTCAAAGCCAAACAGGCTCATCCGACTATTTAATCCTAAAACATATAGCCCCATCTGGCCGCCAGGACTGATTTACCAAAACTTGTCTCAGATACCAGGAACCCTGTTAATCTAGCATTTGCAGCCTACGGGAGCAAAACAAAGCCAAATAGCCTCACCCGACTATTGAATTTTAACTCATTCAGCCACACCTGGAACTCAAAATTGCCTTACCAAAACTTGTCTCAGATACCAGGAACCCTGTTAATCCAGCATTTGCTTCCTAGGGGCGCAAGTCAAAGCCAAACAGGCTCACCAAACTATTAAATCTTAAGACACATAGCCCCATCTGGCCGCCAAGACTGATTTACCAAAACTTGTCTCAGATACCAGGAACCCTGTTAATCTAGCATTTGCAACCTAGGGGAGCAAAACAAAGCCAAAAAGCCTGACCCGACTATTAAATTTGAACTCATTCAGCCACACCTGGAACTCAAAATTGCCTTACCAAAACTTGTCTCAGATACCAGGAACCCTGTTAATCCAGCATTTGCATCCTAGGAGCGCAAGTCAAAGCCAAACAGGCTCACCAAACTATTAAATCTTACAACATATAGCCCCATCTGGCCGCCAAAACTGACTTACCAAAACATGTCTTAGATACCAGGAACCCTGTTAATCCAGCATTTGCATCCTAGGGGCGCAGCTCAAAGCCAAACAGGCTCACCCGACAATTTAATCATAAAACATACAGCCCCATCTGGCTACCAAAACTGCTTTACCAAAACTTGTCATAGATACCAGGAGGCCTGTTAATCTAGCATTTGCAGCCTAGGGGAGCAAGTCAAAGCAAAATAGTCTCACCTGACTATTAAGTCTTAACACATTCAGCCTCACCTGTAACTCAAAATTGCCTTACCAAAACTTGTCTCAGATACCAGGAACCCTGTTAATCCAGCATTTGCAGCCTAGGGGAGCAAGTCAAAGCCAAACAGGCTCACCCGACTATTTAATCCTAAAACATATAGCCCCATCTGGCCGCCAAGACTGATTTACCAAAACTTGTCTCAGATACCAGGAACCCTGTTAATCTAGCATTTGCAGCCTAGGGGAGCAAAACAAAGCCAAATAGCCTCACCCGACTATTAAATTTGAACTCATTCAGCCACACCTGGAACTCAAAATTGCCTTACCAAAACTTGTCTCAGATACCAGGAACCCTGTTAATCCAGCATTTGCATCCTAGGGGCGCAAGTCAAAGCCAAACAGGCTCACCAAACTATTAAATCTTAAAACATATAGCCCCATCTGGCCGAAAAAACTGACTTACCAAAACATGTCTTAGATACCAGGAACCCTGTTAATCCAGCATTTGCATCCTAGGGGCGCAACTCAAAGCCAAACAGGCTGAACCGAATATTTAATCTTAAAACATACAGTCTTGCCCAGCTGTCAAAACTGTTTTACCAAACCTTGTCTTAGATTCCAGGAGCCAAGCCAATCTGGCATGTGGAGCCTAAGGGAGCAAGTCAGAGCCAAACAGGCTCATCCGACAATTTAATCTTAAAACATGCAGACTTACGTAGTTGCCAAAGCTGCTTTACCAAAACTTGTCTCAGATACCAGGAACCCTGTTAATGCATTATTTGCATGCTAGGGGCGCAAGTCAAAGCCAAACAGGCTCTCCCGACTATTAAATTTAAAAACATATAGCCCCATCTGGCCGCCAAAAATGATTTACCAAAACTTGTCTTAGATACCAGGAACCCTGTTATTCCAGCATTTGCATCCTAGGGGCGCAAGTCAAAGCTAAACACGCTCAATCTTAAAGCATACAGCCTTACCTAGCTGTCAAAACTGTTTTACCAAAACTTGTCTTAGATTCCAGGAGAACCGCCAATCCGGCATGTGCAGCCTAGTGGAGCAAGTCAAAGCCAAACAGGCTCATCCGAATATTTAATCCTAAAACATATAGCCCCATCTTGCCGCCAAAACTGATTTACCAAAACTTATCTCAGTTACCAGGAACCCTGTTAATCTAGCATTTGCAGCCTAGGGGAGCAAGACAAAGCCAAATAGTCTCACCCGACTATTAAATTTTAAAACATATAGCCCCATCTGGCCGCCAAAACTGATTTACCAAAACTTGTCTCAGATACCAGGAACCCTGTTAATCCAGCATTTGCATCCTAGGGGAGCAAGTCAAAGTCAAACAGACTCACCCGACTATTTAAACTTAAAACATACAGACTTACGTAGCTTTTAAAACTGTTTTACCAAAACTTTTTTTAGATTCCAGGAGCCCCGCCAATCTGGCATGTGCCGCCTAGGGGAGAAAGTCAAAACCAAACAGGCTCACCCGAGAATTTAATCTTAAAACATACAGCCCCATCTGGCTGCCAAAACTGATTTACCAAAACTTGTCTTAAATACCAGGAACTCTGTTATTCCAGCATTTGCATCCTAGGGCGCAAGTCAAAGCCAAACATGCTCATTCGACTACTTAATCTTAAAGCATACAACCTTACCTAGCTGTCAAAACTGTTTTACCAAAACTTGTCTTAGATTCCAGGAGCCCCGCCAATCTGGCATGTACAGCCTAGGGGAGCAAGTCAAAGCCAACCAGGCTCACCAAACTATTAAATATTACAACATATAGACCATTAGATTCCAGGAGCCCCGCCAATCTGGCATGTGCCGCCTAGGGGAGAAAGTCAAAACCAAACAGGCTCACCCTAGAATTTAATCTTGAAACATACAGCCCCATCTGGCTACCAAAACTGATTTACCAAAACTTGTCTTAGATACCAGGAACCCTGTTATTCCAGCATTTGCATCCTAGGGGCGCAAGAGAAAGCCAAACACGCTCATCCGACTACTTAATCTTAAAGCATACAACCTTACCTAGCTGTCAAAACTGTTTTACTAAAACTTGTCTTAGATTCCAGGAGCCCCGCCAATCTGGCATGTACAGCCTAGGGGAGCAAGTCAAGGCCAACCAGGCTTATCCGACTATTTAATCCTAAAACATATAGCCCCATCTGCCCGCCAAAACTGATTTACCAAAACTTGTCTCAGATACCAGAAACCCTGTTAATCTAGCATTTGCAGCCTAGGGGAGCAAGGCAAAGCCAAATAGCCTCACCCGACTATTAAATCTTAACACATTCAGCCTCACCTGGAACTCAAAATTGCCTTACCAAAACTTGTTTCAGATACCAAGAACCCTGTTTATCCAGCATTTGCATCCTAGGAGCGGAAGTCAAAGCCAAACAGGCTCACCCGACTATTAAATCCTAAAACATATAGCCCCATAGACGCCAAAACTGATTTACCAAAACTTGTCTTAAATACCAGGAACCCTGTTATTCCAGCATTTGCATCCTAGGGGCGCAAGTCAAAGACAAACACGCTCACCCGACTATTTAATCTTAAAGCATACAGCCTTACCTAGCTGTCAAAACTGTTTTACCAAAACTTGTCTTAGATTCCATGCTGCCAAAACTGATTTACCAAAACTTGTCTTAAATACCAGGAACTCTGTTATTCCAGCATTTGCATCCTAGGGCGCAAGTCAAAGCCAAACATGCTCATCCGACTACTTAATCTTAAAGCATACAACCTTACCTAGCTGTCAAAACTGTTTTACCAAAACTTGTCTTAGATTCCAGGAGCCCCGCCAATCTGGTATGTACAGCCTAGGGGAGCAAGTCAAAGCCAACCAGGCTCACCAAACTATTAAATATTACAACATATAGACCATTAGATTCCAGGAGCCCCGCCAATCTGGCATGTGCCGCCTAGGGGAGAAAGTCAAAACCAAACAGGCTCACCCGAGAATTTAATCTTGAAACATACAGCCTCATCTGGCTACCAAAACTGATTTACCAAAACTTGTCTTAGATACCAGGAACCCTGTTATTCCAGCATTTGCATCCTAGGGGCGCAAGTCAAAGCCAAACACGCTCATCCGACTACTTAATCTTAAAGCATACAACCTTACCTAGCTGTCAAAACTGTTTTACTAAAACTTGTCTTAGATTCCAGGAGCCCCGCCAATCTGGCATGGTCAGCCTAGGGGAGCAAGTCAAGGCCAACCAGGCTCATCCGACTATTTAATCCTAAAACATATAGCCCCATCTGGCCGCCAAAACTGATTTACCAAAACTTGTCTCAGATACCAGAAACCCTGTTAATCTAGCATTTGCAGCCTAGGGGAGCAAGGCAAAGCCAAACAGGCTCACCCGAGAATTTAATCTTGAAACATACAGCCTCATCTGGCTACCAAAACTGATTTACCAAAACTTGTCTTAGATACCAGGAACCCTGTTAATCTAGCATTTGCAGCCTAGGGGAGCAAGGCAAAGCCAAATAGCCTCACCCGACTATGAAATCTTAACACATTCAGCCTCACCTGGAACTCAAAATTGCCTTACCAAAACTTGTTTCAGATACCAAGAACCCTGTTTATCCAGCATTTGCATCCTAGGAGCGGAAGTCAAAGCCAAACAGGCTCACCCGACTATTAAATCCTAAAACATATAGCCCCATAGACGCCAAAACTGATTTACCAAAACTTGTCTTAAATACCAGGAACCCTGTTATTCCAGCATTTGCATCCTAGGGGCGCAAGTCAAAGCCAAACACGCTCACCCGACTATTTAATCTTAAAGCATACAGCCTTACCTAGCTGTCAAAACTGTTTTACCAAAACTTGTCTTAGATTCCAGGAGCCCCGCCAATCTGGCATGTGGAGCCTAGGGGAGCAAGTCAAAGCCAAACAGGCTCACCCGACAATTTAATCTTAAAACATACATACTTACGTAGCTGCCAAAACTGATTTACCAAAACTTTCCTTAGAAACCAGGAGCCCTGTTAATCTAGCATTTGCAGCCTAGGGGAGCAAGTCAAAGCGAAACAGGCTCTCCCGACTATTAAATCTTAAAACATATAACCCCATCTGGCCGCCAAGACTGATTTACCAAAACTAGTCTCAGATACCAGGAACCCTGTTAATCTAGCATTTGCAGCCTAGGGGAGCAAAACAAAGCCAAATAGCCTCACCCGACTATTAAATTTTAACTCATTCAGCCACACCTGGAACTCAAAACTGACTTACCAAAACATGTCTTAGATACCAGGAACCCTGTTATTCCAGCATTTGCATCCTAGGGGCGCAAGTCAAAGCCAAACACCCTCACCCGAGTATTTAATCTTAAAGCATACAGCCTTACCTAGCTGTCAAAACTGTTTTATCAAAACTTGTCTCAGATACCAGGAACACTGTTAATCTAGCATTTGCAGCCTAGGCGAGCAAAACAAAGCCAAATAGCCTCACCCGACTATTAAATTTTAACTCATTCAGCCACACCTGGAACTCAAAATTGCCTTACCAAAACTTGATCCAGATACCAAGAACCCTGTTTATCCAGCATTTGCATCCTAGGAGCGGAAGTCAAAGCCAAACAGGCTCACCCGACTATTAAATCCTAAAACATATAGCCCCATAGACGCCAAAACTGATTTACCAAAACTTGTCTTAAATACCAGGAACCCTATTATTCCAGCATTTGCATCCTAGGGGCGCAAGTCAAAGCCAAACACGCTCACCCGACTATTTAATCTTAAAGCATACAGCCTTACCTAGCTGTCAAAACTGTTTTACCAAAACTTGTCTTAGACTCCAGGAGCCCCGCCTATCTGGCATGTGGAGCCTAGGGGAGCAAGTCAAAGCCAAACAGGCTCACCCGACAATTTAATCTTAAAACATACAGATTTACGTAGCTGCCAAAACTGCTTTACCAAAACTTGCCTTAGAAACCAGGAGCCCTGTTAATCTAGCATTTGCAGCCTAGGGGAGCAAGTCAAAGCCAAACAGGCTCATCCGACTATTTAATCCTTAAACATATAGCCCCATCTGGCCGCCAGGACCGATTTACCAAAGCTTGTCTCAGATACCAGGAACCCTGTTAATCTAGCATTTGCAGCCTACGGGAGCAAAACAAAGCAAAATAGCCTCACCCGACTATTTAATTTTAACTCATTCAGCCACACCTGGAACTCAAAATTGCCTTACCAAAACTTGTCTCAGATACCAGGAACCCTGTTAATCCAGCAATTGCATCCTAGGGGCGCAAGTCAAAGCCAAACAGGCTCACCAAACAATTAAATCTTAAGACATATAGCCCCATCTGGCCGCCAAAACTGACTTACCAAAACATGTCTTAGATACCAGGAACCCTGCTAATCCAGCATTTGCATCCTAGGGGCGCATCTCAAAGCCAAACAGGCTCAACTGACTATTTAATTTTAAAACATACAGTCTTGCCCAGCTGTCAAAACTCTTTTACCAAACCTTGTCTTAGATTCCAGGAGCCAAGCCAATCTGGCATGTGGAGCCTAAGGGAACAAGTCAAAGCCAAACAGGCTCACCCGACAATTTAATCTTAAAACATACAGACTTACGTAGTTGCCAAAGCGGCTTTACCAAAACTTGTCTCAGATACCAGGACCCCTGTTCATGCAGCATTTGCATGCTAGGGGCGCAAGTCAAAGCCAAACAGGCTCTCCCGACTATTAAATCTTAAAACATATAGCCCCATCTCGCCGCCAAAAATGATTTACCAAAACTTGTCTTAGATACCAGGAGCCCAGTTATTCCAGCATTTGCATCCTAGGGGCGCAAGTCAAAGCCAAACACACTCAGTCTTAAAGCATACAGCCTTACCTAGCTGTCAAAACTATTTTACCAAAACTTGTCTTAGATTCCAGGAGCCCCGCCAATCTGGCATGTGCAGCCTGGTGGAGCAAGTCAAAGCCTAACAGGCTCATCCGACTATTTAATCCTAAAACATATAGCCCCATCTTGCCGCCAAAACTGACTTACCAAAACTTATCTCAGTTACCAGGAACCCTGTTAATCTAGCATTTGCAGCCTAGGGGAGCAAGACAAAGCCAAATAGTCTCACCCGACTATTAAATTTTTAAAACATATAGCCCCATCTGGCCGCCAAAACTGATTTACCAAAACTTGTCTCAGATACCAGGAACCCTGTTAATCCAGCATTTGCATCCTAGGGGAGCAAGTCAAAGCCAAACAGACTCGCCCGACTATTTTAACTTAAAACATACAGACTTACGTAGCTGTTAAAACTGTTTTACCAAAACTTTTTTAGATTCCAGGAGCCCCGCCAATCTGGCATGTGCCGCCTAGGGGAGAAATTCAAAACCAAACAGGCTCACCCGAGAATTTAATCTTAAAACATACAGTCTTGCCCAGCTGTCAAAACTGCTTTACCAAAACTTGCCTTAGAAACCAGGAGCCCTGTTAATCTAGCATTTGCAGCCTAGGGGAGCAAGTCAAAGCAAAATAGTCTCACCCGACTATTAAGTCTGAACACATTCAGCCTCACCTGGAACTCAGAATTGCTTTACCAAAACTTGTCTCAGATTCCAGGAACCCTGGTTATCCATCATTGGCATCCTAGGGGCGCAAGTCAAAGCCAAACAGGCTCACCCGACTATTAAATCTTAAAATATATAGCCCCATCTGGCCGCCAGATCTGATTTACCAAAACTTGTCTTAAATACCAGGAACCCTGTTATTCCAGCATTTGCATCCTAGGGGCGCAAGTCAAAGCCAAACACGCTCATCCGTCTACTTAATCTTAAAGCATACAACCTTACCTGGCTGTCAAAACTGTTTTACCAAAACTTGTCTTAGATTCCAGGAGCCCCGCCAATCTGGCATGTACAGCCTAGGGGAGCAAGTCAAAGCCAACCAGGCTCATCCGACTATTTAATCCTAAAACATATAGCCCCATCTGGCCGCCAAAACTGATTTAGCAAAACTTGTCTCAGATACCAGGAACCCTGTTAATCTAACATTTGCAGCCTAGGGGAGCAAGGCAAAGCCAAATAACCTCACCCGACTATTAAATCTTAACACATTCAGCCTCACCTGGTACTCAAAATTGCCTTACCAAAACTTGTTTCAGATACCAAGAACCCTGTTTATCCAGCATTTGTATCCTGTGAACGCAAGTCAAAGCCAAACAGGCTCACCCGACTATTAAATCTTAAAAGATATAGCCCCATAGACGCCAAAACTGATTTACCAAAACTTGTCTTAGATACCAGGAACCCTGTTATTCCAGCATTTGCATCCTAGGGGCGCAAGTCAAAGCCAAACTCGCTCACCCGACTTTTTAATCTTAACACATTCAGCCTCACCTGGAACTCAAAATTGCCTTACCAAAACTTGTTTCAGATACCAAGAACCCTGTTTATCCAGCATTTGCAACCTAGGAGCGCAAGTCAAAGCCAAACAGCCTTACCTAGCTGTCAAAACTGTTTTAACAAAACTTGTCTTAGATTCCAGGAGCCCCGCCAAGCTGGCATGTACAGCCTAGGGGAGCAAGTCAAAGTTAACCAGGCTCATCCGACTATTTAATCCTAAAACATATTGCCCCACCTGGCCGCCAAAACTGATTTACCAAAACTTGTCTCAGATACCAGGAACCCTGTTAATCTAGCATTTGCAGCCTAGGGGAGCAAGACAAAGCCAAATAGCCTCACCCGACTATGAAATCTTAACACATTCAGCCTCACCTGGAACTTAAAATTGCCTTACCGAAACTTGTTTCAGATACCAAGAACCCTGTGTATCCAGCATTTGCATCCTAGGAGCGCAAGTCAAAGCCAAACAGGCTCAGCCGACTATTAAATCTTAAAACAAATAGCCCCCCCATAGACGCCAAAACTGATTTACCAAAACTTGTCTCAGATACCAGGAACCCTGTTAATCCAGCATTTGCATCCTAGGGGCGCAAGTCAAAGCCAAACAGGCTCACCAAACTATTGAATCTTAAAACATATAGCCCCATCTGGCCGCCAAAACTGACTTACCAAAACATGTCTTAGATACCAGGAACCCTGTTATTCCAGCATTTGCATCCTAGGGGCGCAAGTCAAAGCCAAACACCCTCACCCGACTATTTAATCTTTAAGCATACAGCCTTACCTAGCTGTCAAAACTGTTTTACCAAAACTTGTTTCAGATACCAGGAACCCTGTTAATCCAGCATTTGCATCCTAGGGGCGCAACTCAAAGCCAAACAGGCTCAACCGACTATTTAATCTTAAAACATACAGTCTTGCCCAGCTGTCAAAACTGTTTTACCAAACCTTGTCTTAGATTCCAGGAGTCAAGCCAATCTGGCATGTGGAGCCTAGGAGAGCAAGTCAAAGCCAATCAGGCTCACCCATCAATTTAATCTTAAAACATACAGACTTACGTAGTTGCCAAAGCTGCTTTACCAAAACTTGTCTCAGATACCAGGAACCCTGTTAATGCAGCATTTGTATCCTAGGGGCGCAAGTCAAAGCCAAACAGGCTCACCCGACTATTAAATCTTAAAACATATAGCCCCATCTGGCCGCCAAAATTGATTTACCAAAACTTGTCTTACATACCAGGAACCCTGTTATTCCTGCATTTGCATCCTAGGGGCGCAAATCAAAGCCAAACACGCTCACCCGACTATTTAATCTTAAAGCATACAGCCTTACCTAGCTGTCAAAACTGTTTTACCAAAACTTGTCTTAGATTCCAGGAGCCCCGCCAATCTGGCATGTGCAGCCTAGGGGAGCAAGTCAAAGCCAAACAGGCTTTGCCTTAGAAACCAGGAGCCCTGTTAATCTAGCATTTGCAGCCTAGGGGAGCAAGTCAAAGCAAAATAGTCTCACCCGACTATTAAGTCTTAACACAATTAGCCTCACTTGGAACTCAAAATTGCCTTACCAAAACCTGTTTCAGATACCAGGAACCCTGTTAATCCAGCATTTGCATCCTAGGGGCGCAACTCAAAGCCAAACAGGCTCAACCGACTATATAATCTTAAAACATACAGCCATGCCCAGCTGTCAAAACTGTTTTACCAAACCTTGTCTTAGATTCCAGGAGCCAAGCCAATCTGGCATGTGGAGCCTAAGGGAGCAAGTCAAAGCCAAACAGGCTCACCCGACAATTTAATCTTAAAACATACAGACTTACGCAGTTGCCAAAGCTGCTTTACCAAAACTTGTCTCAGGTACCAGGAACCCTGTTAATGCAGCATTTGCATCCTAGGGGCGCAAGTCAAAGCCAAACAGGCTCTCCCGACTACTAAATCTTAAAACTTATAGCCCCATCTGGCCGCCAAAAATGATTTACCAAAACTTGTCTTAGATACCATTAACCCTGTTATTCCAGCATTTGCATCCTAGGGGCGCAAGTCAAAGCCAAACACGCTCACCCGACTATTTAATCTTAAAGCATACAGCCTTACCTAGCTGTCAAAACTGTTTTACCAAAACTTGTTTTAGATTCCAGGAGCCCCGCCAATCTGGCATGTGGAGCCTAGGGGAGCAAGTCAAAGCCAAACAGGCTCACTCGACAATTTAATTTTAAAACATACAGACTTACGTAGCTGCCAAAACTGCTTTACCAAAACTTGCCTTAGAAACCAGGAGCCCTGTTAATCTAGCATTTGCAGCCTAGGGGAGCAAGTCAAAGCAAAATAGTCTCACCCGACTATTAAGTCTTAACACATTCAGCCTCACCTGGAACTCAAAATTGCCTTACCAAAACTTGTTTCAGATACCAGGAACCCTGTTAATCCAGCATTTGCATCCTAGGGGCGCAACTCAAAGCCAAATAGGCTCAACCGACTATTTAATCTTAAAACATACAGTCTTGCCCAGCTGTCAAAACTGTTTTACCCAGCCTTGTCTTAGATTTCAGGAGCCAAGCCAATCTGGCATGTGCAGCCTAGTGGAGCAAGTCAAAGCCAAACAGGCTCATCCGACTATTAAGTCTTAAAACATTCAGCCTCACCTGGAACTCAAAATTGCCATACCAAAACTTGTTTCAGATACCAGGAACAATGTTAATCCAGCATTTGCATCCTAGGGGCGCAAGTCAAGGCCAAATAGGCTCAACCGACTATTTAATCTTACAAAATACAGTCTTGCCCAGCTGCCAAAACTGTTTTTCCAAACCTTGTCTTAGATTCCGGGAGCCCCGCCAATCTGGCATGTGGAGCCTAGGGGAGCAAGTCAAAACCAAACAGGCTCACCCGAGAATTTAATCTTAAAACATACAGCCCCATCTGGCTGCCAAAACTGCCTTACCAAAACTTGCCTTAGAAACCAGGAGCCCTGTTAATCTAGCATTTGCAGCCTAGGGGAGCAAGTCAAAGCAAAATAGTCTCACCCGACTATTAAGTCTGAACACATTCAGCCTCACCTGGAACTCAGAATTGCCTTACCAAAACTTGTCTCAGATTCCAGGAACCCTGGTTATCCAGCATTTGCATCCTAGGGGCGCAAGTCAAAGCCAAACAGGCTCTCCCGACAATTTAATCTTAAAACATACAGACTTACGTAGCTGCCAAAACTGCTTTACCAAAACTTGCCTTAGAAACAAGGGCCCTGTTAATCTAGCATTTGCAGCCTAGGGGAGCAAGTCAAAGCAAAATAGTCTCACCCGACTATTAAGTCTGAACACATTCAGCCTCACCTGGAACTCAGAATTGCCCTACCAAAACTTGTCTCAGATTCCAGGAACCCTGGTTATCCAGCATTTGCATCCTAGGGGCGCAAGTCAAAGCCAAACAGGCTCTCCCGACAATTTAATCTTAAAACATACAGACTTACGTAGCTGCCAAAACTGCTTTACCAAAACTTGCCTTAGAAACCAGGAGCCCTGTTAATCTAGCATTTGCAGCCTAGGGGAGCAAGTCAAAGCAAAATAGTCTCACCCGACTATTAAGTCTGAACACATTCAGCCTCACCTGGAACTCAGAATTGCCTTACCAAAACTTGTCTCAGATTCCAGGAACCCTGTTAATCCAGCATTTGCATCCTAGGGGCGCAAGTCAAAGCCAAACAGGCTCTCCCGACTATTAAATCTTAAAACATATAGCCCCATCTGGCCGCCAAAAATGATTTACCAAAACTTGTCTTAGATGCCAGGAACCCTGTTAATCTAGCATTTTCATCCTAGGGGCGCAAGTCAAAGCCAAACACGCTCACCCGACTATTTAATTTTAAAGCATACAGCCTTACCTAGCTGTCAAATCTGTTTTACCAAAACTTGTCTTAGATTCCAGGAGCACCGCCAATCTAGCATTTGCAGCCTAGGGGAGCAAGTCAAAGCAAAATAGTCTCACCCGACTATTAAGTCTGAACACATTCAGCCTCACCTGGAACTCAGAATTGCCTTACCAAAACTTGTCTCAGATTCCAGGAACCCTGTTAATCCAGCATTTGCATCCTAGGGGCGCAAGTCAAAGCCAAACAGGCTCTCCCGACTATTAAATCTTAAAACATATAGCCCCATCTGGCCGCCAAAAATGATTTACCAAAACTTGTCTTAGATGCCAGGAACCCTGTTAATCTAGCATTTTCATCCTAGGGGCGCAAGTCAAAGCCAAACACGCTCACCCGACTATTTAATTTTAAAGCATACAGCCTTACCTAGCTGTCAAATCTGTTTTACCAAAACTTGTCTTAGATTCCAGGAGCACCGCCAATCTGGCATGTGCAGCCTAGTGGAGCAAGTCAAAGCATAATAGTCTCACCCAACTATTAAGTCTTAACACATTCAGCCTCACCTGGTACTCAAAATTGTCTTACCAAAACTTGTTTCAGATACCAGGAACCCTGTTAATCCAGCATTTGCATCCTAGGGGCGCAACTCAAAGCCAAACAGGCTCAACCGACTATTTAATCTTAAAACATACAGTCCTGCCCTGCTGTCAAAACTGTTTTACCAAACCTTGTCTTAGATTCCAGGAGCCAAGCCAATCTGGCATGTGGAGCCTAAGGGAGCAAGTCAAAGCCAAACAGGCTCACCCGACAATTTAATCTTTAAACATACAGACTTACGTAGTTGCCAAAGCTGCTTTACCGAAACTTGTCTCAGATACCAGGAACCCTGTTAAGGCAGCATTTGCATCCTAGGGGCGCAAGTCAAAGCCAAACAGGCTCTCCCGACTATTAAATCTTAAAACATATAGCCTGACACCTGACACCTGACAATTTAATCTTAAAACATACAGACTTACGTAGCTGCCAAAACTGCTTTACCAAAACTTGCCTTAGAAACCAGGAGCCCTGTTAATCTAGCATTTGCAGCCTATGGGAGCAAGTCAAAGCAAAATAGTCTCACCCGACTATTAAGTCTTAACACATTCAGCCTCACCTGGTACTCAAAATTGCCTTACCAAAACTTGTTTCAGATACCAGGAACCCTGTTAATCCAGCATTTGCATCCTAGGGGCGCAACTCAAAGCCAAACAGGCTAGACCGACTATTTAATCTTAAAACATACAGTCTTGCCCAGCTGTCAAAACTGTTTTACCAAACCTTGTCTTAGATTCCAGAAGCCAAGCCAATCTGGCATGTGGAGCCTAAGGGAGCAAGTCAAAGACAAACAGGCTCACCCGACAATTTAATCTTAAAACATGCAGACTTACGTGCCATACAGGCTCATCTGACTATTTAATCCTAAAACATATAGCCCCATCTTGCCGCCAAAACTGATTTACCAAAACTTATCTCAGTTACCAGGAACCCTGTTAATCTAGCATTTGCAGCCTAGGGGCGCAAGTCAAAGCCAAACAGGCTCACCCGACTATTTAATCTTAAAACATACAGTCTTGCCCAGCTGTCAAAACTGTTTTACCAAACCTTGTCTTAGATTCCAGGAGTCAAGCCAATCTGGCATGTGGAGCCTAGGAGAGCAAGTCAAAGCCAATCAGGCTCACCCATCAATTTAATCTTAAAACATACAGACTTACGTAGTTGCCAAAGCTGCTTTACCAAAACTTGTCTCAGATACCAGGAACCCTGTTAATGCAGCATTTGTATCCTAGGGGCGCAAGTCAAAGCCAAACAGGCTCACCCGACTATTAAATCTTAAAACATATAGCCCCATCTGGCCGCCAAAATTGATTTACCAAAACTTGTCTTACATACCAGGAACCCTGTTATTCCTGCATTTGCATCCTAGGGGCGCAAATCAAAGCCAAACACGCTCACCCGACTATTTAATCTTAAAGCATACAGCCTTACCTAGCTGTCAAAACTGTTTTACCAAAACTTGTCTTAGATTCCAGGAGCCCCGCCAATCTGGCATGTGCAGCCTAGGGGAGCAAGTCAAAGCCAAACAGGCTTTGCCTTAGAAACCAGGAGCCCTGTTAATCTAGCATTTGCAGCCTAGGGGAGCAAGTCAAAGCAAAATAGTCTCACCCGACTATTAAGTCTTAACACAATTAGCCTCACTTGGAACTCAAAATTGCCTTACCAAAACCTGTTTCAGATACCAGGAACCCTGTTAATCCAGCATTTGCATCCTAGGGGCGCAACTCAAAGCCAAACAGGCTCAACCGACTATATAATCTTAAAACATACAGCCAAGCCCAGCTGTCAAAACTGTTTTACCAAACCTTGTCTTAGATTCCAGGAGCCAAGCCAATCTGGCATGTGGAGCCTAAGGGAGCAAGTCAAAGCCAAACAGGCTCACCCGACAATTTAATCTTAAAACATACAGACTTACGCAGTTGCCAAAGCTGCTTTACCAAAACTTGTCTCAGATACCAGGAACCCTGTTAATGCAGCATTTGCATCCTAGGGGCGCAAGTCAAAGCCAAACAGGCTCTCCCGACTACTAAATCTTAAAACTTATAGCCCCATCTGGCCGCCAAAAATGATTTACCAAAACTTGTCTTAGATACCATTAACCCTGTTATTCCAGCATTTGCATCCTAGGGGCGCAAGTCAAAGCCAAACACGCTCACCCGACTATTTAATCTTAAAGCATACAGCCTTACCTAGCTGTCAAAACTGTTTTACCAAAACTTGTTTTAGATTCCAGGAGCCCCGCCAATCTGTCATGTGGAGCCTAGGGGAGCAAGTCAAAGCCAAACAGGCTCACTCGACAATTTAATTTTAAAACATACAGACTTACCTAGCTGCCAAAACTGCTTTACCAAAACTTGCCTTAGAAACCAGGAGCCCTGTTAATCTAGCATTTGCAGCCTAGGGGAGCAAGTCAAAGCAAAATAGTCTCACCCGACTATTAAGTCTTAACACATTCAGCCTCACCTGGAACTCAAAATTGCCTTACTAAAACTTGTTTCAGATACCAGGAACCCTGTTAATCCAGCATTTGCATCCTAGGGGCGCAACTCAAAGCCAAATAGGCTCAACCGACTATTTAATCTTAAAACATACAGTCTTGCCCAGCTGTTAAAACTGTTTTACCCAGCCTTGTCTTAGATTTCAGGAGCCAAGCCAATCTGGCATGTGCAGCCTAGTGGAGCAAGTCAAAGCCAAACAGGCTCATCCGACTATTAAGTCTTAAAACATTCAGCCTCACCTGGAACTCAAAATTGCCATACCAAAACTTGTTTCAGATACCAGGAACAATGTTAATCCAGCATTTGCATCCTAGGGGCGCAAGTCAAGGCCAAATAGGCTCAACCGACTATTTAATCTTACAAAATACAGTCTTGCCCAGCTGCCAAAACTGTTTTTCCAAACCTTGTCTTAGATTCCGGGAGCCCCGCCAATCTGGCATGTGGAGCCTAGGGGAGCAAGTCAAAACCAAACAGGCTCACCCGAGAATTTAATCTTAAAACATACAGCCCCATCTGGCTGCCAAAACTGCCTTACCAAAACTTGCCTTAGAAACCAGGAGCCCTGTTAATCTAGCATTTGCAGCCTAGGGGAGCAAGTCAAAGCAAAATAGTCTCACCCGACTATTAAGTCTGAACACATTCAGCCTCACCTGGAACTCAGAATTGCCTTACCAAAACTTGTCTCAGATTCCAGGAACCCTGGTTATCCAGCATTTGCATCCTAGGGGCGCAAGTCAAAGCCAAACAGGCTCTCCCGACAATTTAATCTTAAAACATACAGACTTACGTAGCTGCCAAAACTGCTTTACCAAAACTTGCCTTAGAAACAAGGAGCCCTGTTTATCTAGCATTTGCATCCTAGGGGCGCAAGTCAAAGCCAAACACGCTCACCCGACTATTTAATCTTAAAGCATACAGCCTTACCTAGCTGCCAAAACTGCTTTACCAAAACTTGCCTTAGAAACCAGGAGCCCTGTTAATCTAGCATTTGCAGCCTAGGGGAGCAAGTCAAAGCAAAATAGTCTCACCCGACTATTAAGTCTTAACACATTCAGCCTCACCTGGAACTCAAAATTGCCTTACTAAAACTTGTTTCAGATACCAGTTAACCCTGTTATTCCAGCATTTGCATCCTAGGGGCGCAAGTCAAAGCCAAACACGCTCACCCGACTATTTAATCTTAAAGCATACAGCCTTACCTAGCTGCCAAAACTGCTTTACCAAAACTTGCCTTAGAAACCAGGAGCCCTGTTAATCTAGCATTTGCAGCCTAGGGGAGCAAGTCAAAGCAAAATAGTCTCACCCGACTATTAAGTCTTAACACATTCAGCCTCACCTGGAACTCAAAATTGCCTTACTAAAACTTGTTTCAGATACCAGGAACCCTGTTAATCCAGCATTTGCATCCTAGGGGCGCAACTCAAAGCCAAATAGGCTCAACCGACTATTTAATCTTAAAACATACAGTCTTGCCCAGCTGTCAAAACTGTTTTACCCAGCCTTGTCTTAGATTTCAGGAGCCAAGCCAATCTGGCATGTGCAGCCTAGTGGAGCAAGTCAAAGCCAAACAGGCTCATCCGACTATTAAGTCTTAAAACATTCAGCCTCACCTGGAACTCAAAATTGCCATACCAAAACTTGTTTCAGATACCAGGAACAATGTTAATCCAGCATTTGCATCCTAGGGGCGCAAGTCAAGGCCAAATAGGCTCAACCGACTATTTAATCTTACAAAATACAGTCTTGCCCAGCTGCCAAAACTGTTTTTCCAAACCTTGTCTTAGATTCCGGGAGCCCCGCCAATCTGGCATGTGGAGCCTAGGGGAGCAAGTCAAAACCAAACAGGCTCACCCGAGAATTTAATCTTAAAACATACAGCCCCATCTGGCTGCCAAAACTGCCTTACCAAAACTTGCCTTAGAAACCAGGAGCCCTGTTAATCTAGCATTTGCAGCCTAGGGGAGCAAGTCAAAGCAAAATAGTCTCACCCGACTATTAAGTCTGAACACATTCAGCCTCACCTGGAACTCAGAATTGCCTTACCAAAACTTGTCTCAGATTCCAGGAACCCTGGTTATCCAGCATTTGCATCCTAGGGGCGCAAGTCAAAGCCAAACAGGCTCTCCCGACAATTTAATCTTAAAACATACAGACTTACGTAGCTGCCAAAACTGCTTTACCAAAACTTGCCTTAGAAACAAGGGCCCTGTTAATCTAGCATTTGCAGCCTAGGGGAGCAAGTCAAAGCAAAATAGTCTCACCCGACTATTAAGTCTGAACACATTCAGCCTCACCTGGAACTCAGAATTGCCCTACCAAAACTTGTCTCAGATTCCAGGAACCCTGGTTATCCAGCATTTGCATCCTAGGGGCGCAAGTCAAAGCCAAACAGGCTCTCCCGACAATTTAATCTTAAAACATACAGACTTACGTAGCTGCCAAAACTGCTTTACCAAAACTTGCCTTAGAAACCAGGAGCCCTGTTAATCTAGCATTTGCAGCCTAGGGGAGCAAGTCAAAGCAAAATAGTCTCACCCGACTATTAAGTCTGAACACATTCAGCCTCACCTGGAACTCAGAATTGCCTTACCAAAACTTGTCTCAGATTCCAGGAACCCTGTTAATCCAGCATTTGCATCCTAGGGGCGCAAGTCAAAGCCAAACAGGCTCTCCCGACTATTAAATCTTAAAACATATAGCCCCATCTGGCCGCCAAAAATGATTTACCAAAACTTGTCTTAGATGCCAGGAACCCTGTTAATCTAGCATTTTCATCCTAGGGGCGCAAGTCAAAGCCAAACACGCTCACCCGACTATTTAATTTTAAAGCATACAGCCTTACCTAGCTGTCAAATCTGTTTTACCAAAACTTGTCTTAGATTCCAGGAGCACCGCCAATCTGGCATGTGCAGCCTAGTGGAGCAAGTCAAAGCATAATAGTCTCACCCAACTATTAAGTCTTAACACATTCAGCCTCACCTGGTACTCAAAATTGTCTTACCAAAACTTGTTTCAGATACCAGGAACCCTGTTAATCCAGCATTTGCATCCTAGGGGCGCAACTCAAAGCCAAACAGGCTCAACCGACTATTTAATCTTAAAACATACAGTCCTGCCCTGCTGTCAAAACTGTTTTACCAAACCTTGTCTTAGATTCCAGGAGCCAAGCCAATCTGGCATGTGGAGCCTAAGGGAGCAAGTCAAAGCCAAACAGGCTCACCCGACAATTTAATCTTTAAACATACAGACTTACGTAGTTGCCAAAGCTGCTTTACCGAAACTTGTCTCAGATACCAGGAACCCTGTTAAGGCAGCATTTGCATCCTAGGGGCGCAAGTCAAAGCCAAACAGGCTCTCCCGACTATTAAATCTTAAAACATATAGCCTGACACCTGACACCTGACAATTTAATCTTAAAACATACAGACTTACGTAGCTGCCAAAACTGCTTTACCAAAACTTGCCTTAGAAACCAGGAGCCCTGTTAATCTAGCATTTGCAGCCTATGGGAGCAAGTCAAAGCAAAATAGTCTCACCCGACTATTAAGTCTTAACACATTCAGCCTCACCTGGTACTCAAAATTGCCTTACCAAAACTTGTTTCAGATACCAGGAACCCTGTTAATCCAGCATTTGCATCCTAGGGGCGCAACTCAAAGCCAAACAGGCTAGACCGACTATTTAATCTTAAAACATACAGTCTTGCCCAGCTGTCAAAACTGTTTTACCAAACCTTGTCTTAGATTCCAGAAGCCAAGCCAATCTGGCATGTGGGGCCTAAGGGAGCAAGTCAAAGACAAACAGGCTCACCCGACAATTTAATCTTAAAACATGCAGACTTACGTGCCATACAGGCTCATCTGACTATTTAATCCTAAAACATATAGCCCCATCTTGCCGCCAAAACTGATTTACCAAAACTTATCTCAGTTACCAGGAACCCTGTTAATCTAGCATTTGCAGCCTAGGGGCGCAAGTCAAAGCCAAACAGGCTCACCCGACTATTAAATTTTAAAAAATATAGCCCCATCTAGCCCCCAAAACTGATTTACCAAAACTTGTCTCAGATATCAGGAACCCTGTTAATCCAGCATTTGCATCCTGGGGCCGCAGTTCAAAGCCAAACAGGCTCACCCGACTATTTAATCTTAAAACATTCAGCCTAATCTAGCTGTCAAAACTGTTTTACCAAAACTTTTTTTAGATTCCAGGAGCCCCGCCAATCTGGCATGTGCCGCCTAGGGGAGAAAGTCAAAGCCAAATAGTCTCACACGAAACATAAAACATTCAGCCTCACCTGGAACTCAAAATTGCCATACCAAAACTTGTTTCAGATACCAGGAACCCTGTTAATCTAGCATTTGCAGCCTAGGGGCGCAAGTCAAAGCCAAACAGGCTCACCCGACTATTAAATCTTAAAACATATAGCCCCATCTGGCCGCCAAAAATGATTTACCAAAACTTGTCTTAGATGCCAGGAACCCTGTTAATCTAGCATTTTCATCCTAGGGGCGCAAGTCAAAGCCAAACACGCTCACCCGACTATTTAATCTTAAAGCATACAGCCTTACCTAGCTGTCAAATCTGTTTTACCAAAACTTGTCTTAATTTCCAGGAGCACCGCCAATCTGGCATGTGCAGCCTAGTGGAGCAAGTCAAAGCATAATAGTCTCACCCAACTATTAAGTCTTAACACATTCAGCCTCACCTGGTACTCAAAATTGTCTTACCAAAACTTGTTTCAGATACCAGGAACCCTGTTAATCCAGCATTTGCATCCTAGGGGCGCAACTCAAAGCCAAACAGGCTCAACCGACTATTTAATCTTAAAACATACAGTCCTGCCCTGCTGTCAAAACTGTTTTACCAAACCTTGTCTTAGATTCCAGGAGCCAAGCCAATCTGGCATGTGGAGCCTAAGGGAGCAAGTCAAAGCCAAACAGGCTCACCCGACAATTTAATCTTTAAACATACAGACTTACGTAGTTTCCAAAGCTGCTTTACCGAAACTTGTCTCAGATACCAGGAACCCTGTTAAGGCAGCATTTGCATCCTAGGGGCGCAAGTCAAAGCCAAACAGGCTCTCCCGACTATTAAATCTTAAAACATATAGCCTGACACCTGACACCTGACAATTTAATCTTAAAACATACAGACTTACGTAGCTGCCAAAACTGCTTTACCAAAACTTGCCTTAGAAACCAGGAGCCCTGTTAATCTAGCATTTGCAGCCTATGGGAGCAAGTCAAAGCAAAATAGTCTCACCCGACTATTAAGTCTTAACACATTCATCCTCACCTGGTACTCAAAATTGCCTTACCAAAACTTGTTTCAGATACCAGGAACCCTGTTAATCCAGCATTTGCATCCTAGGGGCGCAACTCAAAGCCAAACAGGCTAGACCGACTATTTAATCTTAAAACATACAGTCTTGCCCAGCTGTCAAAACTGTTTTACCAAACCTTGTCTTAGATTCCAGAAGCCAAGCCAATCTGGCATGTGGAGCCTAAGGGAGCAAGTCAAAGCCAAACAGGCTCACCCGACAATTTAATCTTAAAACATACAGACTTACGTGCCATACAGGCTCATCTGACTATTTAATCCTGAAACATATAGCCCCATCTTGCCGCCAAAACTGATTTACCAAAACTTATCTCAGTTACCAGGAACCCCGTTAATCTAGCATTTGCAGCCTAGGGGCGCAAGTCAAAGCCAAACAGGCTCACCCGAC
>JBAMCE010000199.1:0-11321 GCA_037075305.1 Drosophila kanekoi
GGCAGGCAGACAAATATATGTACGTATATATATGTACAGTTGCGAAATTAATAATAGCACCACTGCAACACATTTTGTTCTTGATAAAAAAAAATGCGATTACTGTTCCGATTTTTTTAAAACTATATTTTTTTATATTGTTTAGTGTTCCCCATAAACAAAAACAGCGTTACCGGTATTCAAATTCCTGTCAATTTTTTATTTTTGGTGATTTTATCAAAAAAGACCCCAAAACTGCCGAACCAAAAAATAGCACCATTAGCCTTTTTCTTAGTGAATCCTAGTTATATTGCAAAACTGCCTTTGCGGAATGCGCGTGTTTATTAGTTTTGAATAAAATATCATTGTTTCTTTCATAAAAGTTAATAATAGTCAGTACAATGGGACGTGGAAAGCACTTCACTGCAGAGAAGCGTGATCTTATCATAAAATTGATATTGGACGGAAGAACTTACAGAGAAGTTGGTCAATTTGTAGGATTAATTAATAAAATGATTTAAAACGCCTAAAACTATCAAAAAAAATGCCAAAACACGCGGACGATAGCGATTTATGACCCCTCATCATGTCAAAAGACTGGTTCGTCAGAACACTAAGGATCCCTTTAAGCCTGCTAACGAGCTTAAAAAAGAGCGTAACCTTAATGTGACGGACCAAACACTTCGTACGTATCCTAGGCAACATTATCTAAAAGTCTGCAGCCCAAGATAGGTACCACTTTTAATCGCCAGACCTATTACTAAGCGCATGAACATTGCAGGGATCATGCAAATTGGGCATGCCAACAATAGGGGGATATTTTATGGTCAGATGAGTCCAAGGTGGTTATGTTTGGTGGAAAAGGATCTCGATCATACGTTAGACGTCCAAGGAACACAGAATACAAACCCTAGTACACCACAAAAACCATTTAGCATGGAGGGTGTAGGGTAATGGTATGGGCCTGCTTCTCGTACTATTGCGTACGTCCAATACCTGGGATTAAATCCATCATGGATCAGCACTCGTATGTGAATATCATGGAGACAGTTTTGGTAGCCTTTGCAGACTACTAAATGCCCCTCGTACGGGTCTTCCAAAAGGACAATGACCCCAAACACACCAGCAAGAAAGCAAAGGAATGGTTCAGGGCAAACTCTGGGAACGTTTTGGAGTGGCCTGCTCAGTCGCCTGACCCTAATCCCATCGAAAATTGTGGTCCGACGTCAAGAAGGGAGTTGCTGCTTCCAAACCAACCAACATCGGATCACTTTGGGAAGAAATTAAAGGGTCCTGGTGCAAAATTCGCATAAAACGATGCCAGGACTCAGTTGATACCATGCCAAGTCGCTGTGCAGCTGTTATTGCCAATAAAGGACACTGTACTAAATATTAAATGACAAATATAGATTTAGTATTATAGTGCTATTATTTGGTTCGCCTAATTTGATCACTTTTTACAAAGTTCCTTCCATAACTTAAAAACGTTATCCAATAGGACAATTTTCTTTTTATTCCTATGTTTGGAAGAGTCCACCATTTCTAAAAATGTGGTTCGAGTTTCCTTAATGTTAAAAATGTGGGTGTGGCAACTATTTAAAAATTGCTTGTGGTGGAGGTGCTATTATTAACTTCGCAACTGTATATGGGGGCAGACATTGTTTTAGACAAATTGATGTGGTAAAAGGGCAGCAAAACAAAGGCACACACCACACACACACCCACACACACACACACACACTCGCACACAGGCAGACAGACGCACACACTCGAAACACGCACAGTTTTTGTGTCCATTGTTAACACATTTACCAAAGTTGATCCTTTTTGAACCGTAAAACAAAAGCAGCTCATTTGTCATTGTCCTTGGGTATTATTTAAATGATCCCCATGAACTTGGCCCATTCACAAGTGCTTCAAAGTTGATTAGAAGTAATTGTCAAATTGTTTTTCATCAAATAGAAGAGCCCAAAAAAAAGAGCTCAAGGCAAATGTGAAACACTTTTTGATTTTCATTGCATTCCATGAATGAATTCCGAGGCTGTCGAAATACATGGAATATTTATGATGCGTTTGGCATTTTAATTAAATTCTACGCTGTTTGGGGGCAAATTGCAAACATTTATTGTTATTATTATTATTTTGCAGCATGCATAAAACCTGTAATTTATTGCATAATTAATGTCACAACGTTTGCCGCCGCCGCCGCCGCCGCCTCTTCTTGTTATTGTTACAAATGTTTGGGCTATATATGAAGTATTTAAAATTAATTAGTCTGCTTTTGGCATTTGACGTTTGATGCATGCGGCATAACCCCATCAAAATGTCAACAGCATTTCGATTTATCGCCATTTTTCGGCTTAATCATTTCTAACAATATGCCAAAGCAACAATTTAAACGCTCCGCCAGCCACATTGTAAAAGCTCATTGTAAATGCAGCTGTCAAATTGCAAATGCAGCCACATTGTGTGCACAACACACAGCTCTGTCATAATATTTAATTATAGAAATATTGAAATCTTTTATTACAATTTTAAATGCAGCCAACAAATTGTCGTGGAAAAGTCCATTGAGAAAAAGAAAACATTTGAAAATTGTCATGATCGCAAGATCTCATGAGCTCTTAACCTCTCGTTAAGTCCATTTAAAACGTAATTTCAACTATGTGGCAACCCTGTTAAAATGTTGCCAAGAAATGTGTCTACTTTATAATAGGCCTTTCATTCATGATATTTTTACTGCAATCTTTTGCTTCCGTTCAAGAAATAAAAACATATAATATACATATAAACATATTCAAAGTTTTTCACAATTTTATTGCCCCGCCTTTATAAAGCTCTTGATAGGCAATAGAACTTTTTATGGAATTGACATTCGCAGCGCTTTATCATCAGGAATTAATGTATTTACACATTGACTCACAATTCTCTTCGCCGCGACTTATCAATCGGCAATAAATTGAGTCAACGGGTCATTTATGGCTTTCGTTTCTGGTATGCAAAATCAAGATCGAGATATGCTATTATTATTATTAACACCCCCTCCCCCCATCCAAACTCTTCCCCTCTCTGCATGCATGCCTTAAGCAGGGGCGCCTCAACAAAGAAAACAAAGCTGGGCATTGTCTGAAAGTGGCTTCTCTCTCGGTCTACACATGCATGCATGTGCCTGGCCAGGGTCTGGGCAACCCTTTCAAACTAATTGCAAGACAAAACAAACCATTTACAAAATGCTTAAGTGACACAACCGCAAACATGAGAATATGAGACGAGTCCCCAGACTTCCCCTCTACCCCCCCATTAAACCCATCTCATTCTCTCATTCTCCCATTCAGTTCCCGCCGTTGTCTCTGGCTCGTACGAGGCTGTGGCCAACACGATGTCTGGTCGCATTATCTAAGCTTATTTCCTCATTAACTTGTTGGGCGGGAGGCAAAACTCAAGAGTCGTTCCGCAAATGTCTTTCGGCTTTTGTAATCTTATGCTCAGTTTTTTTTTTAATTCGTCTCTTGTTTTGTGCGTCATAGTTTGACTGCATTTTTCATGGTCAGTGCACTTGCAGAGGAAATGCAAAAACTTGTGGAAGAATAACAGGCAAGAGGTTACACGATCGAGATACCCTGTAAGCTTATAGAAGAATAACAGGCAACTGATTGCACTATCGAAATACCCTATAATAGCATATATATATGTAAATATAATCTATTTAAATATGAAAATTAGAGATTGCGTTAAACATATTCTAGATATGTACAAAGTTTTAATATATGTATTCTCAATATGAATACTAAAAGGAGTTGCTAAGAGGAGTTTTTAGTTTCTATAACTTATATAACCCCTTTAGATGACGTATACAGGGTATTTTATGAACTCTAAAGCTTGACTCTTAAGCTTGAAGATTAATTCACGCAATGCTTACCTCATAAACCATGTACCCATACTTATCTTTTTTTTAAGATTTTACAGGGTATATAATGCTGGAATTATGACACACGCGATAGTCGTGCAGCACATTTAAAGCAAAGCTGCGCTAACAAGCAGCTTAAAATGCACGAGCTGTTGGTTTGCTTTTTGCCGTGCAGCAGCAGGCTGGGAATTATCTTCCCGACAAGCTGAGTTCCGCAGGACCAAGGGGAATGGGCATAGAGATAGACAGAGTAAAAGACAGACAGAGAGACAGACAGACAGAGAGACAGGCAGACACAGAGCGCCGCACAGGGCTCATTAGCATATGCCACAAGTCAGTCTGGCGCACTAACTGACGCTCCGGGACGCGAACTGAGCGATGGGGCGTGCTGCCTAAGGGCGGGGTGGGTGTAGGGGGGTGCAGGGGCGGGGGGCTGCAATGGTGGGTGGTGCATGCCATGGCAACAATTTGTACATTTCTTTGCACATTTTTATTTTCCACTTTTCCTGGCTGCCAGTTCGCATTCCCCTCCTTCCCCATCCTCATCTCCCTTTCTGTAGTTTTTTTCGTGTTTAATTTAGTCCGGAGCCACGCACAATTAAAATGTTTTCCTCATTATTCGACGTGTTTAATTTGTTTACCTGAAATTTAAATATCGCGTTTTCAACGAAACAAGAGAAATGTTGAAATTTACAAACAACGAAATGGCCTCAGCTGCTTTAATTTATCAACAATTAATTGAACGGACGCGTTGAGAATTTAATAAATAGAAAATAATGCAGAAAAACATCAAATAAAAATAAAGCGAGCAAGAAAAAACGTTTGCGTTAAATCAAATAAATAAAATAAAGTAAACAAAGTGAAACAAAACTCCAAATCAAATACGCGATTCGGCAAATATTGATTCAAGCGCAAATGCGAACGCTTAAAAGTATGCAACAATTTTGTAACAACAAATGTGTCAATTGCAATAAATTGCAATTAGTGACAACAACAAATTATGCAAACAAAAACAATTTCAAATTATTTCGACGCTCAAAACTGGCATTGAATTAGAAATATATACGTAAAAATGTATTCAAATATACATATATACATATACATATACATACATATACATATATATATATGTGTGCACATGTTTGCAAATGGATGTGGACTCTGCGCTGCATTTTGTGTAATTTGACGATTTTCAGCATCAGTCATTAAAACAGCTTAAATTTTAGTTAAGCCACTTAAATAAGACCTGTTTTAGGCCTTCTTTTTAGCCAGCTTCCTGTGCACTGCACTATGATCAAATACTGCAATGCTTGGCTTTTACAACTTCTGGCTGGCTTAAGAGTTCCCTAACTATCTTTTATAGTATATATATACATACATAGAGACTCTCCTAGTTAATCTCTTCAACTAATTCGTCCAACCATATCATGCTATGTACTTATGTTGTTCGATTGATTTATTTGGAAATCTATATATAAACCTAACCCTAAAGAACAGAATTGTAAGAAAACTAAGATGGCTTCTGAGCAGTTGAAATGCATTTCTTTGAAATATAAAGTAACCATTGATAAATCCTGCATAGCTCCCGCCTGGCATTAAGGCATTCAGTTATACGGCATTGCTGCCAAGTCCCGTCTTACAAACATCAGGGGTGATCCAAGCAAAAACGCTCCGATATCTGTCTGGTATATCCGATATCCCACTGGTATATGAATATCCCCCTGGTATATGAAAACTTGCGATTTTGGAAAAAGACCTAGACCTAAATTTGCTGACTGAAAATTACATAGTGCGGCTGGGAAACCATCCTAATCTTCAAGCTAGGCTAGTCGTCTATAAAGAAGAGGCGTAGAATTGGAGGAAGGAGAGGGGAGGAGATTGCAAGAAACTACCGCAATCGATCTCTTAGATCGATTTTTTTACTAACTCTAGTAGAATAAGTAGTTTGTAAATATTCATATAAATTGAATTTCAGTTGTTTCACATAATAACAGAAAAATTAAAACAAAGCAAACAAAATGTAAAGCTATACATGTACTCTTTGTCCTAACTGACTGATTGATTGACAGATTGACCGTCTTACTGACTGATTGACTGACTGGCTGACTGATTGACTGACTGATTGACTGACTGACTGATTAAATGACTGAATGACTGACTGACTGACTAACTAATTGACTGACTGATTGACTCACTGACTGATTGATTGATTGACTGACTGACTGACAGAATGACAGATCGACTGACTGACTGACTGACTGATTGACACACAACCCAAGCCAAGCAACTGTAGGTCACTTCTGTGATGGAGGTCTTACGGAAATTCCATTGCATATGTGGAAAGGCGGGAAAAACGTTTGTATGAAACATTTTAATTGAGTGCTTAGCACTTTTAGGAAAATTCAGCAGGAGCTACTTATTTCTTTTGCATACATTACATATTTAACGTTTTAACACCAAATTTTTTGATGTATAATAAACTTTTCGATATATAGACCTCTATATATAGACCTTATGTCCTTATGTCAATAAACGATTAAAACACCTCTCACTTCTGTATTCTCGCTCTATCTAGATTCTGTATTAAAGCGCAAGTTTTACACTTTTGTAATTCGCCAAACTTAAATTCGTTGAGGTAAAATGTTTTTTTCGATTTCCTCACCATCCAAAATGGGGAACATATTGCTTGCTGCCCGTTTGGTAACATTTTGAACATCAAAAACAAAACTTGAAACAAATACAAAATTGATGAGAATCCAAGCATATCAAAGAGTACGCTAAAAATCATCATTTTATTTTTGGTTTACAAAGAATTCCTGTAATTTTTTTCTTTCGCCAAATCAAATTGCGTCATTCGAAAAAGAGAACTCAAAACTCAATTTCCCCACAAATTTGGGTCTGCTTCTGTTGATGACGCCCGGCCGCAAATGTTAATTTTTATTATTATTATTTTGCGCAGTGTATAATTGGCAGGCATATGCGAACCAGCACAATTCAACAATACTCAATGGGAATATCCGAAACGAAAAAAAAAACCGACACACACGCTCGACCCGACATACCGCCCTTTGCCCCAAACACAGAGTGGCCCTTAATGTGCGACGCACACGATATGAGACCGTGGAAAGAGCCCAAAAACATCGATTTTCTGCACCTTTCTGCAGCGGGTTTTTCCTTTCCCTTTCACTGGATTTTCCTCAGTGCAAGTAACTCAAATCGAATCATCGGCAATTGTACATATATACGCGCAGTATATATATATATTTTTCTATATGTATATGGAGAGCGTGCAAGTTGCTTGTTAAGTCATTCTTCAAAGGGCTACAAATTATCAATTCGAAATACGCAGCTCAACTCAATTTGTTGAACATTTTGCTCGAATTTTCATATGTTTTTTTTTACGTATTCAGCGGTAATTAAAAACGGATGAGTCAAGGATTTCTTTAAAATAAATACTCTACTCACGCTTTTATGACCTATAATCTGATTAAAATGCGTGAAATACTGCGCTTCTCGCTTCTCTGAAGAAGTAGAGTGTCATAATTAACAGCAAGTAGCTCGCTTTATGTTACAAGTTAGCAATTATTGTGGTCACAAAGATACAAAATATAGTTCAAATAACAACTTATTAATTTAGGCTTTAAGACATTTATACACAAATTTTACTTGATAGTACATTTTTATTTGTATATTTTTTCATGTCTAAACAAATGTTATATAAAATCCAAACATGCGAAGCTTTAATAAACTATTTAAGCTTTCATATAAAGCTTTAATATAAGGCTTTCATATAAAGCTTTCATATAAAGCTTTTGTTTAGATACCTTATAATTTCGACAATATTTATCTAAATTGATCGCTTTTCTGCCCATGTTTGATCACGATTTGCTGGCATGCAATCATTTTCGAGGGTATCACAAATTTGTGCATTTCAAATGCATATTTCGATTACATTTCGTTGACGGTTTTGTTCAGCGCGCAGCATTTTGTGTCCACACCGAAACGAACGAAATAATAAACCCCAAAATGCAAAAGCAAACAATTTGCTTTATCAATATTCATGATTGCCGTGGCCATTTCTGTCCCTGGCGCAATGTCCATGAATATGCAATAATTGTGAGCCAATGTGATTTACAATCGACGACTCCAAATGCAGTTGGGTCAAGTCAACGAGCAGCTAATTTCGTATGAGCGCAGTTGGCAGTGAAAACAGAATGACACAAGAATGGCATAACGCTGAAATCGCAGTTTTCTGCTAAACATATAAAAGAGAAGTGATAAAAAAGTAATAAGAAACGAGGAGCTGGCGCCATTGCAGCAGATAAGGCGAGGCCAAATGAAAAACACGTGAGCTCCAATTTATTTACACGCGACTTCGACGCGACGCGACGACTCCTGCTGCGGCTCGAGTTGCACGTGCCAAGTTGCAAATGGATTTGTTGCAAGCATGCGAAATTGAAAACTTTTGCTTGCAATGTGGCATACAAATGTGGCAGCAACGATATCAGCAGCAGGTACTCCCCGTGCACAATCAAGGCTCTGTGCAATATATTTACTGCAAGAGTGTGTGAAATTGCGATCGCGTATGCTTGGACTTTCTTAAAGTTCTCTGAGTTTTTGTTAAGTGTAAGCAACGCCTAACGCCTGCTTTAATGTCAAACAACAACAAGCCAAGACAAATAAATACTTAAATATACATAGTGTGTGTGCTTACAGGTGTGTGTGTGTGTGTGTGTGTGTCGGTGTGTGAGTCGGACAGTGAAAACAAAGCCTGTTGTCGATAGTGAAAGGTAAAGCCGCACATTGCCAGCCAGAGCTGTCGCTGTCGCTGTCGCTGCCAATTCAGAGTTGCCGCATATCGCAGCAGGGCAGCAACTGCAAAAAGTTCTACGAACTCGGCTAGAACTGTTCTACATCTATCTTGACTTTCTATGGGCGCAGGCAACAGCAGCAGGAGCAGGAGCAGGAGCAGGAGCTGCAACAACAACAAGTTGGACGACGACGTTTGCTGTCAAAAAATCTTCAATTAAAGGCGCAAGCACAAAAGATGGCGCAACAAAAAAAAAATAGAGCGGCGAGTAAAAAAGGGCAAAAACCGGGTGAAAAAATGTGTAAAATGAAGAAAATGGGAGCATGCACAGACAGGCTGCACATGAAGCATGGGAAGGGGAAGAGGAAACACACACACACACACACACACACACAAAATACCTATTGCAATGTGCCGGGCAAATGGGCGGCAGTAAAAGAAGTGGGCGTGCATTTGGCGCCACCGCGCTTAACAGTTAGATGCAGTCGCCTCAAATGAGCGCCAAGCAGAGCGCATTGCAAGACAATGATGTCAGCTACAGACAGTAGAGAGTAGAGAGAGACAGAGAAAGAGAGAGAGAGAAAGAAACTTAAACAGAGTCCAAAGAGACAGCAGGACAGCAAGGGTGCAAGGGGCAGCCAGGCAGTCGGCCAAAGCATTCACATTCGCATTCGCATCCGCATCCGCTAGATATGTGTGCACAGTGGGTCTCCAAGTTGTCCAGATGTTTGTGGATATTCATTGTATTCACATTTTGCATGATTGCCAATGCGCGTGTGTGTGTGTGTGTATCTCTGCCTGTGTGTGTGTGTCAGTCAATGCAAAGTTTGCCAACTGCTGATAAGCAACGGGAATTAACTGCTGCACAAGCTTTTGTTTCACTCGCTCAAACGCTGCCGCTCGCTCTGCCTCTCTTCCCCTCTCCTTCGCTCTTTATATCTAACCCTAGTTCCTTATGCAGGATGTGGGCAGGCACACACACACACACACACACACATACACATACAGACCCGCGCAAATGCTTCATTTTCATTTTGACTGTAAAATTTGTTGAGCCCTGCCTTTGTTCGCTGTCAAAGTTACCCGTTTTTCTCCCATTTTTTTTTTTTTCGGAGCTCTCAAAGCGACTTTTTTAGCAAAACTTTGAAGTTCCGCTCAAAATCACAAAGTGCTAAAAGTCAAAGGCTTCATGTCTCGCAGCTTTGACAAGACGTGAGCCAAAGGAATTTTCATATTTGTTAAAGCATAAAAAGTCCACCCACCTTACACTCACACACACACACACACACACACACACACGCACACACACACATGCAGGTGTCATTGTTATTGCTGTCAAAAAGTGTGGGCAACGGGAAATATGTCGCGGAATGTCAATTTGAGCAAAAAGAGAGGCATTTACGGGTCGCGGTAGAAAGTGAGAAAACGCTTTAAATATTATATTTATTTTAGAATCGAAAGTAATTTAAAGCAAGCGAGGTTTATCAAGGATATCAAGGATGTTAACAAATAAAGAAATTTTCTTATTCCACGATGATATTACCCGGCTTTGACCAGCTTCAGGTCTCATTTTTCTTTGATAATTCTTCAAATTCTCAAAGCCAAATATCAATTTTATGCCTTTCAATGCATTACTGGCTGATATAACCCGGCTTTGACCGGCTTCAAGGACCAGCTTTATCATTAAACAGTTTTTCGTCTCATTTGCACATAAAACTTATTGATAACTGAACATAGAGCATGCCAGGTGTAATATATTAGGCAAATACGAAGTAAAAAGAGATGAATATAGAATTTTAATTTGTTTAAATACCCTGAACATATCACATTCAAAGGAGCAAAGGGAAATTCTATATATCAAATCATATCAAGAATATAATCATTCTAATTATTCGTTTAAAGCTCTGCCAAAGCTATACAAAATAATCATATTGAATGGAAAATCTACACAAATGTTAAAAATATCAACAATTTATCTATTTTGTATGCATGTCTTTCGGAATAAACATATGACATCAGGCATCATGAGTAAATGTATATGATACGCGTTCAACATCTCGTATTTCGCCCAAAGGATAAATAAAGAAAACACGACAAAATTCATGAAATGGAGTAGACTACAAAAAAATATGCATGCAAACACAGGCAATGGCGATGATATTCAAACACGTTTATAAATGTTATGTACTTAGACACACACGCGCACACACACACACACACACACACGCACATACACACGCAGGCACGCACATTGCTGTTGTGTTGTGTTGTTTGCGCAGCGTTGGGCATGATGAGCCACAATAAATACACCCCATGTTGTGTAGTGTGAAGCCAACGCCCTGTTAAACGCCTAAAACTATGCAGTGACATTTGTGAAATTGGAATTTTGCACATAGTCTGAAAACAGCAGCAACAACAACAGCAACAACAACAACAACAACGGCAACAACAACAACAACAGCATCTATGATAAAAGTAAACAACTCGACCAAGCGGCAAAAATGGCACAGACCGTGCCAAATGTGAAATGTGCTCTACATACGATCTAGACATCTAGCACATGCCACGATATGACATACCAATGCGGCAAATTTTTCTATTTTGTATGCGAGCAAAAAAAGAAAA
>JBAMCE010000202.1:0-11745 GCA_037075305.1 Drosophila kanekoi
CGCTAACCAATAGTTCTTGTTGCACGCACAGGCGGCCAACTTGACCACGTGTTCGACCCATCGATACCCAGACATTCTTGAGCGCAGATCTGGTGGATAGCTAACCAGTGCGCACCCACACTCGGATTTACAACATCTGATATAATTGTTAAACGGCATACTGGCCGTAGGTATAAGCGAAGGGCATAAGAAAACATGAAATTTAAATTGCAATTTTTTCCGTTTTATATCACTGACATTGTCTTTTGATCCTGATTTAGCGTGTATATGTCGCTGACTACTATATTCCTACGTTACACAGTACAATTAAGATTCCAGAGCACATCATCGTCGTAAATAGGCCTGCTTACATCGTTGGATTATACTAAAGTAGTGAGTACTGTGTGAAAAAAAAAACATAAGGTAATAAGCCAGCTTATCAAATTGTACGTATTGTTTGAATCGTAGTTATAGACAAAGGGTGTACTCCGAATCAGCCTTCGTAATTACAGATAATTTTTTTGTGGATCATTCAGATCAGAAGTGGTTTAACTTACTATCACTTTCGGAGTGTAATCTCATTCATGTGTGTTTTTTGCCCAGATCGAGCTTAGTTTTATAGAAAGTAATAAGATTTGTTCTTTTCACGTAATGTATAATGAAGTACGATCATGAATTCAAATTTTCCAGGAATACAATTATATGATAAAATAAAATCCTAATTCCTTTTTGGGCACCTTAGGTAAATAATATCGCTTATGAAAGGGTAGTTGCAAAGACAATCACAGATGCAGCTACAGGTAGGGCGGGTAAAGACCGGGGTAGCCAACATCTTAGCTCCTCGGCTCTATATGATATATTCTGCTTGCAGATCGTAGTCTCTTCTTATATATCGTGGTATACCGTCATACCTTAACTCTGTCTACTTTTTTTCTTTATTATATTTGACGCGTCGAGTGTGTTAGGGAGCAAAGAACCCACGCCCCTTCCCTGAGCACGGTCGGAAACCGTAAATTGCTTTACCGAAACTTGTCTCAGATACAAGGATCCCTGTTAATCTAGCATTTGCAGCCTAGGGGAGCAAGTCAAAGCCAAATAGTTTCACCTGACTATTAAATCTTAAAACATACAGCCCCATCTGGCCGCCAAAACTGCTTTACCAAAACTTGTCTTAGATACCAGGAACCCTGTTAATACAGTATTTGCATCCCTGGGGCGCAAGTCAAAATCCATACAGACTCACCCTACAATTTAATCTTAAAACAAACAGCCCCATCTGGCCGCCAAAACTGATTTACCTAAACTTGTCTCAGATACCAGTAATCCTGTGCATCTAGCATTTGCAGCCTAGGGGAGCAAGATAAAGCCAAATACTCTCACCCGACTATTAAATCTTAAAACATGGCGCCCGATCTGGCCGTCAAAACTGATTAACCAAAACTTGTCTCAAATACCAGGAACCCTGTTAATCCAGTATTTGCAACCTGGGGGCGTAAGTCAAAGTCATACAGAATGCTCACCCGACTCTTTAATCTTTAAAACAAACAGCCCCATCTGGCTGTCAAAACTGTTTTACTAAAACTTTATTTAGATTCCAGGAGCCTTGCCAATCTGGCATGTGCCGCCTAGGGGAGCAAGTCAAAGCCAAATAGTCTCACCCGACTATTAAGTCTTAAAGCATACAGCTTCACCTGGAAGTCAAAATTGCTTTACCGAAACTTGTCTCAGATGTCAGGAACCCTGTTCCTCCAGCATTTGCATCCTAGGGGAGCAAGTCAAAGCCAAACAGGCTCACCCGACTATTTAACCTTCAAACATGTAGCCTGACCTAGCTGTCAAAACTGTTTTACTCAAACCTTGTCTCAGATACCAGGAGCCCTGCCAATCTGGCGTGTGCAGCCTAGGGGAGTAGTTCAAAGCCAAACAGGGCTCATCCTACAATTAAATATTACGACAAACAGCCCCATCTGGCTGTCAAAACAGTTTTACTAAAACTTTTTATAGATTCCAGGAGCCCCGTCAATCTGGCATGTGGAGCCTAGAGGAGCACGTCAAAGCCAAAACAGGCTCATCCGACTATTTAATCCTACAACATATAGTCCCATCTGGCCGCCAAAACTGATTTACCAAAACTTATTTTAGATACCAGGAGCCCTTTTAATCTAGAATTTGCAGCCTAGGGGAGCAAGTCACAGCCAAATAGTTTCAGCCGACTATTAAATCTTAAAACATACAGCCCCATCTGGCCGCCAAAACTGCTTTACCAAAACTTGTCTCAGATACCAGGAACCCTGTTAATCCAGCATTTGCATCCTAGGGGCGCAAGTCAAAGCCAAACAGGCTCAACCGAATATTTAATCTTAAAACATCCAGTCTTGCCTAGCTGTCAAAACTGTTTCACCAAACCTTGTCTGAGATTCCAGGAGTCCCGCCAATCTGGCATGTGGAGCCTAGAGGACCAAGTCAAAGCCAAACAGTCTCATCCGACCATTTAATCTTAAAACATACAGCTTCAGCTGGAAGAAAAATTTCAGAATTCGGACGTTTTGACAAATCTGCCATTCCTGTGTGTGGAAGTCGTAGGAAAGTGCAGGCTAAATTGCGGCGCCGCGTTATTGCGAGCCAAAAATAAAAATTACGCATAGCGCGTATTCCTTGTCGAAGCCAAAGCCAAAGCCCAAAGCAGCAAATAGCGACAAAATACACTGGTATCAGGGATCTAATTTCCTAAGGCCGAACCAAGATTTCAGCATTGTCTCATTTTCTGAAAATAAGCTTTGAACCTCGCTAACCAATAGTTCTTGTTGCACGCACAGGCGGCCAACTTGACCACGTGTTCGACCCATCGATGCCCAGACATTCTTGAGCGCAGATCTGGTGGATAGCTAACCAGTGCGCACCCACACTCGGATTTACAACATCTGATATAATTGTTAAACGGCATACTGGCCGTAGGTATAAGCGAAGGGCATAAGTACACATGAAATTTAAATTGCAATTTTTTCCGTTTTATATCACTGACATTGTCTTTTGATCCTGATTCAGCGTGTATATGTCGCTGACTACTATATTCCTACGTTACACAGTACAATTAAGATTCCAGAGCACATCATCGTCGTAAACAGGCCTGCTGACATCGTTGGATTATACTAAAGTAGTGAGTACTGTGTGAAAAAAAAACATAATGCAATAAGCCAGCTTATCAAATTGTACGTATTGTTTGAATCGTGGTTATAGACAGCGGGTGTACCCTCCGAATCAGCCTTCGTAATTACAGATAATTTTTTTTGTGGATCATTCAGATCTGAAGTGGTTTAACTTACTATCACTTTCGGAGTGTAATCTCATTCATGTGTGTTTTTGCCTAGACTGAGCTTAGTTTTATAGAAAGTAATAAGATTTGTTCTTTTCACGCAATGTATAATGAAGTACGATTATGAATTTAAATTTTCCAGGAATACAATTATATGATAAAATAAAATCTTAATTCCTTTTTGGGCACCTTAGGTAAATAATATCGCTTATGAAAGGGTAGTTGCAAAGACAATCACAGATGCAGCTACAGGTAGGGCGGGTAAAGACCGAAGTAGCCAACATCTTAGCTCCTCGGCTCTATATGATATATTCTGCTTGTAGATCGTAGTCTCTTCTTATATATCGTGGTATACTGTCATACCTTAACTCTGTCTCCATTTTTTCTTTATTATATTTGACGCGTCGAGTGTGTTAGGGAGCAAAGAACCCACGCCCCCTTTCCTGAGCACGTGGTCGGAACTCGTAGACGGAGTACGCTCCCCATACACAACACGAGTGTTAGGCGAGACGCGCCCAGCGTAGCCGTTGTGTTCGTTACAATCTTTAAACATACAGCTTTACCTAGCTGTCAAAACTGTTTTACCAAAACGTGTCTTAGATTCCAGGAGCCCCGCCAATCTGGCATTTGCAGCCTAGGGGAGCAAGTCAAAGCCAAACAGGCTCATCCGACCATTTAATCCTAGAACATATAGCCCCATCTGGCCGCCAAAACAGATTTACCAAAACTTGTCCCAGATACCAGGGACCCTGTTATTCCAGCATTTGCATTTTCTTGGGGCGCAAAGTCAAAGCCAAACACACTCACTTGACTATTTAATCTTAAGACAATCTGGCAGTGCAGCCTAGGGGAGCAAGTCAAAGCCAAACAGGCTCACACGACTATTAAGTCTTAAAACATTCAGCCACACCTGGAACTCAAAATTGCCTTACCAAAACTTCTCTCAGATACCAGGAACCCTGTTAATCTAGCATTTGCATTCTAGGGGCGCAAGTCAAAGCCAAACAGGCTCATCCGACTATTTAATCCTAAAACATACAGCCTCCCCTGGAAGTCAAAATTGCTTTACCGAAACTTGTCTCAGATACAAGGATCCCTGTTAATCTAGCATTTGCAGCCTAGGGTAGCAAGTCAAAGCCAAAAAGTCTCACCCGACTATTAAGTCTTAAAACATACAGCCCCATCTGGCCGCCAAAACTGCTTTACCAAAACTTGTCTCAGATACCAGGAACTCCTGTTAATCCAGTATTTGCATCCTGGGGGCGCAAGTGAAAATCATACAGGCTCACCCTACAATTTAATCTTAAAACAAACAGCCCCATCTGGCCGCCAAAACTGATTTACCTAAACTTGTCTCAGATACCAGGAATCCTGTTAATCTAGCATTTGCAGCCTAGGGGAGCAAGATAAAGCCAAATACTCTCACCCGACTATTAAATCTTAAAACATATAGCCCGATCTGGCCTATAGGCTATCAGTTTTGATTAACCAAAACTTGCCTCAAATACCAGGAACCCTGTTAATCCAGTATTTGCATCCTGGGGGCGCAAGTCAAAGTCATACAGGCTCACCCGACTCTTTAATCTTAAAACAAATAGCCCCATCTGGCTGTCAAAACTGTTTTACTAAAACTTTTTTAGATTCCAGGAGCCTTGCCAATCTGGCATGTGCCGCCTAGGGGAGCAAGTCAAAGCCAAATAGTCTCACCCGACTATTAAGTCTTAAAGCATACAGCTTCACCTGGAAGTCAAAATTGCTTTACCGAAACTTGTCTCAGATGTCAGGAACCCTGTTCCTCCAGCATTTGCATCCTAGTGGAGCAAGTCAAAACCAAACAGGCTCACCCGACTATTTAACCTTCAAACATGTAGCCTGACCTAGCTGTCAAAACTGTTTGACCAAACCTTGTCTCAGATACCAGGAGCCCTGCCAATCTGGCGTGTGCAGCCTAGGGGAGTAGTTCAAAGCCAAACAGGGCTCATCCTACAATTTAATATTACGACAAACAGCCCCATCTGGCTGTCAAAAAAGTTTTTATAAAACTTTTTATAGATTCCAGGAGCCCCGTCAATCTGGCATGTGGAGCCTAGAGGAGCACGTCAAAGCCAAAACAGGCTCATCCGACTATTTAATCCTACAACATATAGTCCCATCTGGCCGCCAAAACTGATTTACCAAAACTTATTTTAGATACCAGGAGCCCTTTTAATCTAGAATTTGCAGCCTAGGGGAGCAAGTCACAGCCAAATAGTTTCAGCCGACTATTAAATCTTAAAACATACAGCCCCATCTGGCCGCCAAAACTGCTTTACCAAAACTTGTCTAAGATACCAGGAACCCTGTTAATCCAGCATTTGCATCCTAGGGGCGCAAGTCAAAGCCAAACAGGCTCAACCGAATATTTAATCTTAAAACATCCAGTCTTGCCTAGCTGTCAAAACTGTTTTACCAAACCTTGTCTGAGATTCCAGGAGTCCCGCCAATCTGGCATGTGGAGCCTAGAGGACCAAGTCAAAGCCAAACAGTCTCATCCGACCATTTAATCTTAAAACATACAGCTTCAGCTGGAAGAAAAATTTCAGAATTCGGACGTTTTGACAAATCTGCCATTCCTGTGTGTGGAAGTCGTAGGAAAGTGCAGGCTAAATTGCGGCGCCGCGTTATTGCGAGCCAAAAATAAAAATTACGCATAGCGCGTATTCCTTGTCGAAGCCAAAGCCAAAGCCCAAAGCACCAAATAGCGACAAAATACACTGGTATCAGGGATCTAATTTCCTAAGGCCGAACCAAGATTTCAGCATTGTCTCATTTTCTGAAAATAAGCTTTGAACCTCGCTAACCAATAGTTCTTGTTGCACGCACAGGCGGCCAACTTGACCACGTGTTCGACCCATCGATGCCCAGACATTCTTGAGCGCAGATCTGGTGGATAGCTAACCAGTGCGCACCCACACTCGGATTTACAACATCTGATATAATTGTTAAACGGCATACTGGCCGTAGGTATAAGCGAAGGGCATAAGTACACATGAAATTTAAATTGCAATTTTTTCCGTTTTATATCACTGACATTGTCTTTTGATCCTGATTTAGCGTGTATATGTCGCTGACTACTATATTCCTACGTTACACAGTACAATTAAGATTCCACAGCACATCATCGTCGTAAACAGGCCTGCTGACATCGTTGGATTATACTAAAGTAGTGAGTACTGTGTGAAAAAAAAACATAAGGTAATAAGCCAGCTTATCAAATTGTACGTATTGTTTGAATCGTGGTTATAGACAGCGGGTGTACTCCGAATCAGCCTTCGTAATTACAGATAATTTTTTTGTGGATCATTCAGATCAGAAGTGGTTTAACTTACTATCACTTTCGGAGTGTAATCTCATTCATGTGTGTTTTTGCCCAGATCGAGCTTAGTTTTATAGAAAGTAATAAGATTTGTTCTTTTCACGCAATGTATAACGAAGTACGATCATGAATTTAAATTTTCCAGGAATACAATTATATGATAAAATAAAATCTTAATTCCTTTTTGGGCACCTTAGGTAAATAATATCGCTTATGAAAGGGTAGTTGCAAAGACAATCACAGATGCAGCTACAGGTAGGGCGGGTAAAGACCGGGGTAGCCAACATCTTAGCTCCTCGGCTCTATATGATATATTCTGCTTGCAGATCGTAGTCTCTTCTTATATATCGTGGTATACCGTCATACCTTAACTCTGTCTACTTTTTTCTTTATTATATTTGACGCGTCGAGTGTGTTAGGGAGCAAAGAACCCACGCCCCTTCCCTGAGCACGGTCGGAACTCGTAGACGGAGTACGCTCCCAATACACAACACGAGTGTTAGGCGAGACGCGCCCAGCGTAGCCGTTGTGTTCGTTACAATCTTTAAACATACAGCTTTACCTAGCTGTCAAAACTGTTTTACCAAAACGTGTCTTAGATTCCAGGAGCCCCGCCAATCTGGCATTTGCAGCCTAGGGGAGCAAGTCAAAGCCAAACAGGCTCATCCGACTATTTAATCCTAGAACATATAGCCCCATCTGGCCGCCAAAACAGATTTACCAAAACTTGTCTCAGATACCAGGGACCCTGTTATTCCAGCATTTGCATTCTTGGGGCGCAAGTCAAAGCCAAACACACTCACTTGACTATTTAATCTTAAGACAATCTGGCAGTGCAGCCTAGGGGAGCAAGTCAAAGCCAAACAGGCTCACACGACTATTAAGTCTTAAAACATTCAGCCACACCTGGAACTCAAAATTGCCTTACCAAAACTTCTCTCAGATACCAGGAACCCTGTTAATCTAGCATTTGCATTCTAGGGGCGCAAGTCAAAGCCAAACAGGCTCATCCGACTATTTAATCCTAAAACATACAGCCTCCCCTGGAAGTCAAAATTGCTTTACCGAAACTTGTCTCAGATACAAGGATCCCTGTTAATCTAGCATTTGCAGCCTAGGGTAGCAAGTCAAAGCCAAAAAGTCTCACCCGACTATTAAGTCTTAAAACATACAGCCCCATCTGGCCGCCAAAACTGCTTTACCAAAACTTGTCTCAGATACCAGGAACCCTGTTAATCCAGTATTTGCATCCTGGGGGCGCAAGTGAAAATCATACAGGCTCACCCTACAATTTAATCTTAAAACAAACAGCCCCATCTGGCCGCCAAAACTGATTTACCTAAACTTGTCTCAGATACCAGGAATCCTGTTAATCTAGCATTTGCAGCCTAGGGGAGCAAGATAAAGCCAAATACTCTCACCCGACTATTAAATCTTAAAACATATAGCCCGATCTGGCCGTCAAAACTGATTAACCAAAACTTGTCTCAAATACCAGGAACCCTGTTAATCCAGTATTTGCATCCTGGGGGCGCAAGTCAAAGTCATACAGGCTCACCCGACTCTTTAATCTTAAAACAAATAGCCCCATCTGGCTGTCAAAACTGTTTTACTAAAACTTTTTTTAGATTCCAGGAGCCTTGCCAATCTGGCATGTGCCGCCTAGGGGAGCAAGTCAAAGCCAAATAGTCTCACCCGACTATTAAGTCTTAAAGCATACAGCTTCACCTGGAAGTCAAAATTGCTTTACCGAAACTTGTCTCAGATACAAGGATCCCTGTTAATCTAGCATTTGCAGCCTAGGGTAGCAAGTCAAAGCCAAAAAGTCTCACCCGACTATTAAGTCTTAAAACATACAGCCCCATCTGGCCGCCAAAACTGCTTTACCAAAACTTGTCTCAGATACCAGGAACCCTGTTAATCCAGTATTTGCATCCTGGGGGCTCAAGTGAAAATCATACAGGCTCACCCTACAATTTAATCTTAAAACAAACAGCCCCATCTGGCCGCCAAAACTGATTTACCTAAACTTGTCTCAGATACCAGGAATCCTGTTAATCTAGCATTTGCAGCCTAGGGGAGCAAGATAAAGCCAAATACTCTCACCCGACTATTAAATCTTAAAACATACAGCCCCATCTGGCCGCCAAAACTGTTTAACCAAAACTTGTCTCAGATACCAGGAACCCTATTAATCCAGCATTTGCATCCTAGGGGCGCAAGTCAAAGCCAAACAGGCTCAACCGACTATTTAATCTTAAAACATACAGTCTTGCCTAGCTTTCAAAACTGTTTTACTAAACCTTGTCTTAGATTCCAGGAGCCCCGCTAATAGATGTGGAGCAGGGGGGGGGTGGGGGGGGACCCGTTAATCTGGCATGTGGAGCCTAGAGGACCAAGTCAAAGCCTAACAGGCTCATCCGACTATTAAATATTAAAACATACAGCCTCATCTAGCCGCCAAAACTTGATAAACAAAAGAGATCCGACTATTAAATATTAAAACATATAGCCCCATCTGGCCGCCAAAACTGATATACCAAAACTTGTCTCAGATACCAGGAACCCTGTTATACCAGCATTTGCATCTTAGGGGCGCAAGTCAAAGCCAAACACACTCAACTTGACTATTTAATCTTAATACATGCAGCCTTACCTAGCTGTCAAAACCGTTAAAACAAAACTTGTCTTAGATTCCACGAGCCCCGCCAATCTGGCATGTGCAGCCTAGGGGAGCAAGTCAAAGCCAAACAGGCTCACATGACTATTAAGTCTTAACACATTCAGTCTCACCTGGAACTCAAAATTGCCTTCCCAAAACTTGTCTAAGATACCAGGAACCCTGTTAATCCAGCATTTGCATCCCAGGGGCGCAAGTCAAAGCCAACCAGTCTCATCCGACCATTTAATCCCAAAACATACAGCCTCAGCTGGAAGAAAAATTTCAGAATTCGGACGTTTTGACAAATCTGCCATTCCTGTGTGTGGAAGTCGTAGGAAAGTGCAGGCTAAATTGCGGCGCCGCGTTATTGCGAGCCAAAAATAAAAATTACGCATAGCGCGTATTCCTTGTCGAAGCCAAAGCCAAAGCCCAAAGCACCAAATAGCGACAATCTACACTGGTAGCAGGGATCTAATTTCCTAAGGCCGAACCAAGATTTCAGCATTGTCTCATTTTCTGAAAATATGCTTTGAACCTCGCCAATCAATAGTTCTTGCTGCACGCAAAGGCGGCCAACTTGACCACGTGTTCGACCCATCGATGCCCGGACATTCTTGAGCGCAGATCTGGTGGATAGCTAACCAGTGCGCACCCACATATATATACCACTGGCCGTAGGTATAAGCGAAGGGCATAAGTACACATGAAATTTAAATTAGCAATTTTTTTCCGTTTTATATCACTGACATTGTTATTTGATCCTGATTTAGCGTGTATATGTCGCTGACTAATATATTCCTACGTTACACAGTACAATTAAGATTCCACAGCCCATCATCGTCGTCAACAGGCCTGCTGACATCGTTGGATTATACTATAAAGTAGTGGGTACTGTGTGAAAAAAAAAACATAAGGTAATACGCCAGCTTATCAAACTGTACGTATTGTTTGAATCGTGGTTATAGTCAGCGGGTGTACTCCGAATCAGCCCTTCGTAATTACAGATAATTTTTTTGTGGATCATTCCAGATCAGAAGTGGTTTAACTTACTATCACTTTCTGGAGTGTAATCTCATTCATGTGTGTTTTTGCCCAGATCGAGTTTAGTTTTATAGAAAGTAATAAGATTTGTTCTTTTCACGTAATGTATAATGAAGTACGATCATGAATTTAAATTTTCCAGGAATACAATTATATGATAAAATGAAATCTTAATTCCTTTTTGGGCACCTTAGGTAAATAATATCGCTTATGAAAAGGGTAGTTGCAAAGACAATCACAGATGCAGCTACAGGTAGGGCGGGTAAAGACCGGGGTAGCCAACATCTTAGCTCCTCGGCTCTATTTGATATATTCTGCTTGCAGATCGTAGTCTCTTCTTATATATCGTGGTATTCCGTCATACCTTAACTCTGTCTACTTTTTTTTTTATTATATTTGACGCGTCGAGTGTGTTAGGGAGCAAAGAACCCACGCCCCTTCCCTGAGCACGGTCGGAACTCGTAGACGGAGTACGCTCCCAATACACAACACGAGTGTTAGGCGAGACGCGCCCAGCGTAGCCGTCGTGTTCGTTACAATCTTAAAACATACAGCTTTACCCAGCTGTCAAAACTGTTTTACCAAAACGTGTATTAGATTCCAGGAGCCCCGCCAATCTGGCATGTGCAGCCTAGGGGAGCAAGACAAAGCCAAATAGTCTCACCCGACTATTAAATCTTAAAACATATAGCCCGAACTGGCCGTCAAAACTGATTAACTAAAACTTGTCTCAGATACCAGGAACCCTGTTAATACAAAGTCATACAGGCTTATCTTAAAACAAACAGCCCCATCTGGCTGTCAAAACTGTTTTACTAAAAGTTTTTTTAGATTCCAGGAGCCCCGCCAATCTGCCAAGTGGAGCCTAGAGGAGCAAGTCAAAGCCAAAACAGGCTCATCCGACTATTTAATCCTAAAACAAACAGCCTCACCTGGAAGTCAAAATTGCTTCACCGAAACTTTTTTCAGATACAAAGATCTCTGTTAATCTAGCATTTGCAGCCTAGGATAGCAAGTCAAAGCCAAACAGGGCTTACCTTACATTTTAATCTTAAAACAAACAGCCCCATCTGGCCGCCAAGACTCCTTTACCAAAACTTGTGTCAGATACCAGGAACCCTGTTAATCCAGCATTTGCATCCTAGGGGCGCAAGTCAAAGCCAAACAGGCTCATCCCACTATTTAATCCTAAAACATAGAGCCTCCCTGGAAGTAAAAATTGCTTTACCGAAACTTGTCTCAGATACCAGGAACCCTGTTAATCCAGCATTTGCATCCTAGGGGCGAAAGTCAAAGCCAAACAGGCTCATACCACTATTTAATCCTAAAACATACAGCCTCCCTGGAAGTCAAAATTGCTTTACCGAAACTTGTCTCAGATAGAAGGATCCCTGT
>JBAMCE010000215.1:0-25290 GCA_037075305.1 Drosophila kanekoi
ACATATGTACAAAAAAAGTCTAACGTTAGACTTAAGAACAAATATTTAATGGAACAACACATTAGTCGATAAAATATCATTAACATCTTAAGACGTCAGTGCTGGTTGGCTTAGATATTAATAATCATTTTATTCAGTTTTGATAATGTGCGCTTAGCCTATGGATATACATGTATGTATACTTATGCTGTTATTCGTTAACAGCTACAAAGAGAGGGAGAGTGAGTAGCTCGCATATACCTGTATTAGTGAGCATATATATTGCTCACGGTATGCGCTCTGACGGAGCGTGGGATCTGCAGCATAAGCATAAACGGTCAGCTAGTGAGGCTAGTGAGCCGCGCTGCGTAATATGAGACCGAACCAATACATAAAGTGGCTCTGGGCTTGCTTACGTTATTATTATTATTGTATGCAACAATGCTGCATACTTTATATTTGAATACAGGGTATTCTGTACGGGCATATACGCACTACACCTCCCCTTTTAAAGAAATAACGTAACATTATGAATATGTAGTTATTAAATGAACTTAATCATTGAGGTTTTTTTTTCGTTTTTATTAAAAATTGAAATTTTTTTTTTGATATTACAAGAAATTTGAAAATGTGGGAATATAAAAATACAAAAGTATTACATGTATAAAAAGTTTGTTTCAAGATACATTTTATTGTAATATTTCGTTTATTTGTAAAAAAAATTTTTTTTTTCATTCGGTTGATCAGGCCTTATATTTTTATTTAATTTTTTTTTTGTGTATTTTTTTTTTTTGAATTCGAATTCGTAAAGATAATTTTGGATTATTAAGAATTAAATATTTTTAATCTATTATGAACTTTTTGTTTTTTATCTTTACTATCTTAAATAAAAATGTTGTCATTATCTTCTATTTTATCTACTATATATGGTCCTAAATATACTGGGTCTAATTTGTGCCCTGTTTCGTTTCTTATAAGTACTTTATCTCCTACTTTTAATTCAAAATTTTTTGTTCTTTCATCATATGGTAATTTCCTATTAACCTTGGCTTTTTCTAACATACTTCTAGCTCTTTTGTATGCTATTTCTAATCTAAACTTTATTTCCTTATAATAGTCGTCTAAATTATAAATAGGATCTATGTAATTAGTTTTGTTTAAATCTATGAACTGTTTTGGTAGTCTGCCAAATACTAGTTCCTATGGACAATACTCATGCGTTGCTGATGGTGTCGTGTTGAAGCAATAATTGAAATATTGAATCCAGACATCCCAATCAGATTTGTCTGCAGTGATGTATGAACGAATGTATTCATTAAAAGTTCGATGACTTCGTTCTATTGTCCCAACCGTCTGGTGGTGGTGTGCTGTTGAAGTTATGTTTTTGATACCAAGGTACTTACATAAATCTTCTATAACTGGATTTTTATATTCTGTACCCATGTCCGTAATTAACGTCTTCATTGGACCGTATTTCAGAATAAAATCTTCAAATATAGCTTTAGCTACGACTTTTGCACTTTTGTTTGGAATAGGTATAGCAACTAGATATTTTGTTAAGTCACATATCAGTGTAACTGCATATTCGTTGCCTTGCTCTGATTTTGGTAGTGGACCAATCGTGTCTACTATTACTCTATCAAAAGCATTGATTGGGGTTTCCGTAACTGTTAACGGAGTTTTTGTATGTGTTGTCACTTTTGATTTTGAAATTTTTGTATGTACTCAGTAATATATCGAGTCATACCCTTCCAAAAATAATGTCTTTTGACCTTGGCCAAGATTTTTGTAATGCCTGTGTGACCTCCTTGTATTGGATCATTATGAAATGTAGACAGTATAGCTTCTTTTTCTTTTTCTTCTTTTATTAGGGTCACCGGGTTGAGTAGCGCTACTCTTAATGTTTTCAATATTTTATTGCCCATTTGTTTGAATTTCATTAGTATATAAATCGCTAACATCATATCTTGCAGTAATTTTCATCCCATGTTTAAAGAAACAGCATATTTTTTACATGCAAGGTCACTACTTTTCGTACATCGTCATTTTTTATGACTTCATATACGTTGGGCTTTGAAGCTTTTTTTCTAGATTGCATAGGCAATTCTATTTCTTTTTAATCTCCTGGTAGTGACTTTCAGGACTTTATGTTGCATATCTTTGAGTTCTTTTATATTAATACGCGAAAGTGCGTCTGCTACGAAATTATCTTTCCCCTTTAGATATTCTACTGTGAAGTCGTATTCTTCAAGCTCTAACCGCATGCGAGTTAATTTTGAACTGGGATTAGTCATAGAAAAAAGATATGTCAATGGTCTGTGATCCGTTTTAATAGTAAAGTGTTTGCCATAAATATATGGTCTAAAATGGGTAATTACCCAATGAATTGCCGCTAACTCTTGTTCTGTTGTGCTCTTATTGCTTTCCCCTTTTGTTAATGAACGAGATGCATAAGCTATTGGGAGCTGAATTCCTTCACGGTTCTGAGTTAGAACCGCTCCGCAAGCTTGTTTACTAGCATCTGTTATAATGCAAAATTCTTTGCGAAAATCAGGATATTGTAATAATGTGGGGTGCATAAGCTTTTCTTTAAGGTATTGGAACGCGTTTTGGCATTCACTTGACCATTCAAAAGGAACATTCTTTTTACATAATCTAGTATGTGCCGTGAATAATCGGCGAAGTTTTATATAAATCGACGATAATAATTGCAGAATGCTACAAATCGCCTCGCGCTGTCCGCATCATGAGGGGCAGGGTAATTTTTGATGACGTAAAATTTCTTATCATCTGGCAATACTCCTTTGCTAGTGCATTTGTGACCGAGAAAGGTCACTTCATGCATGAAAAATGATCATTTTTCTGGATGCAACTTTAGGTTATATTTCCTACATACATTAAAAACAACAGTTAAGTTTTTAATCATGTGTTTTTCGGAACATCCTATCACCATTAAGTCATCCATATAAAGGAATGCCTGAGAGGGTTCTAAACCCGAGAATGCTATAGTCATCATTCTCTGAAATGAATTTGGTGCTATTTTAAGACCAAATGGTAATCGCGTGAAGCGATATGAGCCATTGCTCGTTGAAAAAGATGTTATATTTCTTGAACTTTCTTCAAGTTCAATTTTGTGGAAACCTGACATTAAGTCAAGGCATGAAAAATATTTAGCTCTGCCCAGTTGGTCTAGAATATCATCAATTCTGGAGAGCGGGAATTTTTCAAAAAGTAATTTTTTGTTGTTTTGGCGATAGTCAATTACTAATCGCCATTTCTTTTCTTCCGAATTTGGTAATGATTTTTTCGTGGGGGCTGTTATACTCAGATACAGACGGTTCTACGATTTTGTCATTTATTAATTTCCCTACTTGTTTTTGAATTTCTTCAACGTGGCTATGCGGGCTACTGTAGTTTTTTATATAAATGAGTTCATCATCTTTAAGTCTTAATGTTTATTTATAAAAATTATTTGTCGCTATTGGTTCGGTTTCCAGGCCGAACACATCACTATACTTGGTGCATAAGTCTGTTAGTTGACTTTGAATTGTTCTGGAAAATTTTTCTTTAATTTTGAAAGTACTTGTTCGCTTCTATTTTCTGGATTAGTGCTATGAATGTCGTAATCTGTTAAATTTTCATATTGGATTTTGTTTACTTTGACCAATTGGTCGAAATTAGTTGTGTTTAGAAGGCGAATGTATACATATTTGGATGCCGCTATTGTATTTGCAACTTAAATTCCATTATGTATTTCTTGATTAGGAACAAATATATAATCATGTACTGTATTAATGTCAATTTTTCGAATTACTTGGGATCTGGCTGGCAAGAGAACATTAATTGGATAATTTAAATTTTGAGGTCTAATTATAAACCAATCTTCACTTGGTTTGAAATCTAATTGACAATTGAATTTTTTAATAAAGTCAATGCCTAATATTCCATCACACGGTATTGAAAAATCGGAATCTACTAAATGAAATTCGTGTGGAATAATATATTTTGTTGATTGAAGTTCTATTGAAGTCGTTCCTTGAGATTTTATTACACCTTGGCTTATGCCTTGGATGTTTATAATTTTTTCTTCTTGAATTTTGAAATTGTCTGAATTTATTTTTAAAAGTGAGATATCTGCACCAGGAATGTGAGTTTATTTTCAGTTGAATGATTATAAAAAGTGACAAATATATTAAGACTGTAATTGATGGAATGAACTTTTACATTTACTGGTTGTTTCCTAAAGGGTTCTGAGAGTTTTCCGGCGTATTTTGCGCCATTCTCACACTGTTACTATTATTACCTTGGTTGGAGTTACCTCGGCCTCTTCCTCTATTTTGGCCTCGTCTTCCTCCACGGTTATTGTAATTATTGTTGTTGTTACCGCCTCGGTTTTTATTGTTGTGGTTGTAATTTCTGCCACGATTATAACCTCGGCCTCCTCTATTATTGTTATTTTCAACTCGTTGATAAAACAGGACAGTGTTACTTTGACCTGTTATCTCCGTGCAGCTGTTGACAAATTTGGAAACGGCATCATTCATATTTATGAATGTGCCTGCCTGCATGATAAGTTTTACCTTATCAATTGAACAATTTTGGGTCATAGGTTTTACAGCTGTTGTAGTGCTGTATTTGTTTGCTAGTGATTGGCTTAGACCTTCACTGATATAGGCGCCTTCAAGGGCCTTTGCCAGTTTTTCCACCTCTTGGGTGTATTGGTTAGCCGTTTTATTTTTCTGTTGCAGATTAAAAAGCTTAGCAGATACTACTTCTACCGATTCTACTTTTACTGCATTTGATAGTTGCGTTATGATTGCAGCAATTTTCTGCTCATTACTTATCAAATTTCTCGCATGGCCTTTTAGCTTTGTTTTTATAAGGCTTATGGCTGTTAGCTCATGTGTGCCTTTTAAGGTTTCTAATAGATTCAAAGAATCTAGAAAACTTTGTAGATTTTCCGGCTTACCGTCAAACTCTGGTATCAGAGATGTGGCTAGCTTGATAAATTCTACAACTGTTTGTGACATGTTTACTAATTTTATGTCTTCTATTAGGTCGTTTGTCAGGAGTGACTTATCAAACTTTACCGGCGTGTTTAATGCTGATGGTAAATAAAGCTGGAGACTGTACTTTTCGTTTAAGCTTACCAGATAGTCCCTTAGACGTTGTAAAATGTCTGAAGTTTGGACTCTGTGTAAGCTTGTGAGTTTATGCTGCCACTCCTCAATTAAACTCCTGATTTCATTGTATTCATATACAAGAATCTCAGTGTGTTTAATTATGGTTGGTTGCAAAACTGGTGCGCTCTTATTTAGGCACTTATATGATTTGTCGAAATTCGATCTATGCAGCTTTATTTTTTCAACTTTCTGGTGCCATTCCATGTGGCACTTCTTTATTTAAATCTTATTTATGTAATCGGACCATTACTATTGTTGCTGGTCCCAAAATTGGGTGTTCTTCAGCAATTATTTTGACTGAGACATATGGCAACGTATTGAGTACTAGTCCCTTTTCTATATTCTGGCAATGTCTTAACGGACTTGTGTTAGTGCCGTAAGTTTCTATATATTCTTGTTCGAATTTATATACTGTAATGAATTCGCTGTGTAATCGCAGTACGTTTTTGTGCGCAATACGAAAATCTGGCTCATCTTTATATGTGAGCCTAATAATGGATTCTATATCTGTCATTGTTAAAGAAAATTAAGAATTTTAGATTTTTTCTAAATCTTTTGCCCTACTCAAGTAACGTTTTTTGATTTTTTTTGTTATGCATCGCATAAATTTTGAATCCTAGAGAAATGACAGATGCCACGGCTATGATAAGCAATAGAATTGCAATGCCTTCCAAGTTTTCTTTATGATCGATTACTTTAACATTATTGATCACATTTGCGACTGATTTTTCAACCTTGGACTCGTTCGAGCCCATTTTAGTGAAAATGTCTTAGATCTTTGTATTCTAACTGAATGAATTATTACTTTTTAATTTCATCTTTTCAATTTAAAATTCTCGTATATTCTCAAAGCATAGTAATATTTTTGTGCTTATATACAATTAAATATATATATTTTTTTTATTTAAAAGGAATTATATAAGTTTGTTTTTTTTTTAAATCTATTTTAATTTTTTTTTTTTTAGTTTCTGTCTTTAAACACTGTTCAATAATTGTAAAATTCATTATAAACTAAGAAGGACAAATTTGAGTTAATTAGGGCATACGGTTGGCTGACAATTTTTATTTATACAATTAATAGTCCAACCGTTTGTGTTAGTAAAAAGCCTAACAGATTTTAGTATTTTTCAAGTAGCGCTTTCGCGCATCGGCTTGAATTAGAGTTTATATTTAAGGGCAATTTAGGCATTGGCAGGTTTGCAGCCCTTATTGCGTTGCTTTGCACCAGTACGAAGTTGTTTCTCGATGAATTCGAGATTCTTTATTTGTTCATTTCTCTCCTGGGGCGTTGTCGCTGTCTTGATAAGATCCTGTAGGAGTCTTCTTTGTTGAAGCAGTTTAATCCTTCTTCCGTTTCTTTTGGTTTTCTTCTTTTCCTTCTTCTGTTGTCGTGCCCGGTACTCAGCTACTGTGAGTGGGCGTGGTCCATCGTTGGGGTACACCTCTAAAGCCTCTTGCAGGCTGGGTGCATCCCTTTGCTAAACAGGAGCAGCTTCTTCCAGTCCAACGTTGCTCATTTACTTCCTGCGTTGGTGCAAAGGGTGGACTGCCTCTCACACTTTTGGTATCTGCTGCTGCTGTCCGGGGCCTATGGGCTCAGGCGGTACCGGTGCTGGTCATCGCACAGGCTGTCTTTGGTTGACACGTTCGTGTCATCTGTTAAGTTTCTTTTGTTGTTACTTGTCACTTTGTTGCACAATGTATGTTGCAATTTTCGTTCATATCATTGGCGTCATTGATAGTGTAAAATTAATCAATCTTTGTTTGACGCAATCTCATTATGCATTATTATTAATTTATTTTAATAATTTTTTTTTTCACAACAATTTCAACATATTAATTTCTGTTCATTTTTATTTTTTTAACACAAACGGCAAACCACTGTCACGGTCGCCATGTGATATACGTAACAGTTTTGATATGATAAAGTAGCACGTCAGTGCTGGTTGGCTTGGATATTAATAATCATTTTATTCAGTTTTGATAATGTGCGCTTAGCCTATGGATATACATATATACTTATGCTGTTATTGGTTAACAGCTACAAAGAGAGGGAGAGTGAGTAGCTCGCATATGCCTGTATTAGTGAGCATATATATTGCTCACGGTATGCGCTCTGACGGAGCGTGGGATCTGCAGCGTAAGCATAAACGGTCAGCTAGTGAGGCTAGTGAGCCGCGCTGCGTAATATGAGACCGAGCCAATACATAAAGTGGCTCTGGGCTTGTCTACGTTATTATTGTATGCAACGAAGTGCTGCATACTTTATATTTGAATACAGGGTATTCTGTACGGGCATATACGCACTACAATCTACCAAATGATAAAAATTGTTTTATTATTTTACACTACCTAATGCTTGTGTGGTTTTACTTGCTGCACTCTAACCGGGCAACGCAATAATTGCTGAGTTATACAATATTTCTTTTAACAATAATAGTAGAGTGATAACTAATTAGTAATTATTAGGGATCCTCGTCAATGCATCAGCTGGGCATCTCCGGTGGAACGCTGATGCTCCTTCGTTGGCGTAAGGGGCAGTACGCCGCTCGCACTTGTTGTTATTTCCGCTGCAGTCTATGCCTCTCGCACTTGTAGATATTTTCGATATAGACTTTTAGTCTTCCTTCGTTGGCGCAAGGGGCGGTATGCCTCTCGCACTTGTTGCTATCCCTCTGGCAGGTGTACAGGCAATATACGCTGTATACCGGACCTTCACGTTCTGCTGGGCACTTCTTCTTTAACTTTGGGAGTTGCTGCTTATTTGGAGGAGGATTTTGTATTATTTGTATATTGAGATTTCATATTTTTAAGCTAGAGGTTGCAGAGTGCGTATGATTTTGTTTTTGTTTTTGAACTGACTCCAAATGGTCGAGTTCGGCCGCTATTTTATTTGCGGTGTTCCATTTTAGCTTATGATGTTTGGGACTTTGACTTACAGCTTTGATTGCAGCTAAGTGCTACAAAGTGTTTTAATTTAAATGACACTGGGTACAGTGTGTATTCCATATGTATGTTTATTACAGTTTATCACAGCCTTAATATTAGCTACTTCAAAGATATCTGCTACAGTAACGTTGATGACATGTTCTTAACATATTTTATACATTGACATCGTCTTGAATGGCAGGAATGGTTATATTTATTTTTGATTAGGTGATTAAAATGATTGGCATCAACTATATTATTTGGTCTTTGGATGGCATTGAGGCATCTACTGATTTCCGTTTTTTATTTCTATTCGTCTGATCTCTAAGTCTATAAACTGGCCCTGCTTAAGTCTAATCTGTTCCCAATCGTCGAAGTCTGGGGTTCTACCTATTCGACAGTATTGCTGAAATGGTCGATAGTTTTTTGATTGATCCTTCTGAAATCTATTACCTGACCGTTTTACGGTAGCGTAATTCATTGATAACGACCCAGATTGGGTTATTATATGGGGGCCTGGACAGCCTTCGCTAGCATTTGTTTAACTTCTGCGATGGCGAAATCGGAAACGCCCATTGGATATGAGTTTAATTTAGAATATGTCGGTTCAGTGTCTGTTCGGATTGTTATATTGACATTTTAGCACTTTAAGAATCGTAAAGGTTCTGACTTGTGCTCGATTGCATTGTTAATGTGGTCGATCTGTGCTTTCACTTTTTAAAGTAGTCCGAGGTCAATGATGGAGTTGAAGAGTACAAAATTGGGATTTGTTAGTGAATAGGTGGATAAGGCCTTTCTCAACATTGTTTGCCTTACGTAAAATGTACAGAAGCAGGGACCTTCCACCTAACATCTTTTTATTGCTCTTCGCCCTGAGAAGTGAATAATTGTTTGTCCACATTGCATAGAGTAATCTGAGTTTTGTGATTTCGATTAAACTGCATTGGTTGCTGGGAAATTGATGAAGGATCTACTTCCATATGCTCGGTGCCCTGGATTGAATTTTTTGGGTATAGGCTTTGTTTTGACTTGCTTGGATCGCGGTTTGTCTATCGATTATTATTATTAATTTTATTATTTGAATTTTTTGCCCCTGGGTTTTGGTGTAGTATGTGCTTCTGCTTAGATACTGATGATTAGCATTGTATTAATAGATCATTGTCTTGAAAATTGTTTGGTCGCCAATTCTGTGAGCGTTAATTGCTCCATTTTTGGCGATGTATATAAACTGGTTGCGAACGAATAGCATTTATTGCCTCAGCCTATTGTGCCAGTGCTAGAGCAGCGGCCAAATAATTAGACCTGGCGGAGAATGCCGCTATCTTCAGTGGGTTTCTATGCCCTGCTATAAAGGTATGAAATTCATTTATTCAAACGCACTGGTGTATTGTCAGCATAAGTAAAATCAAGCCTAGCGAGTATCGCATTGAAATTCAAAACTTTTTTGAATGAAGATAATGCTCTTATATCTAGGTGTAAGCTCATCGTCCCTGCTACTATTATTAAATGTGGATCTGTAAATCAATGCCTCATTGAGACAAAACACTTTTCGGATCTCTTATATTACTCCGATAACAAACTATCGATTAAAATCGAGATCGTTTGATGTCCATGTCGTTTGAGTGAATTTCGTTAGTCGTAGCTTCTTGAAGAGAATATATACATATATCGATTACCTTTCACCTTATCTCGGTCGCCACCCCATGCCTCCTCTCCTTAGCTATGAATCAATGAAATTTTCATCAAGATCGTCTAGAAAATACAGAAGTTATTAAAAAATTCCATTGGCGGGGTTTGAACTCGCAACTGACCGTATTACTTGCTGTCGACTCTACTCAGCAGCCACACCAGGAACAAAAAAAAAAAAAGTTTCCCCGGTAGGCCTCGAACTCGCGACAGACCGCAACACTTGCCACTGCCTCTACTCAACAGCCTCACCTATAATTGAGTATTATTGAGAAAAACCGACGCACATGCATGTGTGTGTCTTTGTACATGTATACAAAAAATTCTTGGAATTTGCGCTAGCTGCCCCATTTAAATACGCAGTAAAAAACATAACTTTTGGATTTTTCCTGACCAATCTTGTGTACAGACGAACGGACGCATGAACAGACAGACGGACTTGACTCGATCGACTCGGCGATTGGTGCTGATCAAAGATTTATATACTTTTTGACGGCGGACATGCTTCCTTCTGCTTGTTACATACATTTTCACAAAAACATTATACCCATTTTCAATGGGTTCTGGGTATAAAAAAGTGTGCTTATATTGACACGTTTTTGCGGCATCTGGCGAAAATCGCAAAAATCTGTATAGAAACACTCTCATTCATGCGCGTCTTAATTGAATTCTATCAATAGCATCGCGATTGTAATCGTCAGCTGGCGATAGCAATAAAGTGAAAGATATTTGATATATACATATATACTATTTTAGAAGCTACTTGTCAAGTTTGGTGACTCTGGATCATATTGCTTACGTGATTTGCTCAACAAACAGGATCTCGATATCGATTTTGATCGATTGCTTGGAAACGGGCAAGTTATTGATTATCGGAAATAAACTCGTACTGTGTGGGCACTGGGAGGACCTACGTTCCAAACTATAAATATCTAGCTTTAATAGGTTCTGAGATCCTTGAGTTCATACATACGTCTGTCCTGGACATGGCTAGGTTGACTAGGCTATTGAATCTGATCAAGAATATATATAGTTTATGGAGTCGGAGATGCTTATTTCTTCCTGTTACATAAATTTGCGCATACATTATACCCTTTTTTAAGGGGTTCGGGGTATAAAAACAGCATACCACTGTTTCAACGCAATCACACACTACAAACAAATGCCATGCATTGGAAATGCTACACATAATAAACATAACAAACAAAAAACGACTAACCTAAAGAAAACACAGAAAATTACGCTCATTTGTAAACGCATTTATTAAACAGCTAAATAGTTTCAATCAGAAGTGTAAAATGATGTTTAGTTTATTGTTGAATTTAATCTACTGTATTTTAATGTTAATTAGTTCTTGTCTCTTGCTGTTAGCGTCGTGAAGAATATTGCCAAGGGCAGCCGAAATATATCGGTGAAATGTAAGCAAAATTGTGTTTCTACCATTTTTTTACGCGAATCCCGATATAATGTACTATATCCCACCTCCCGGCTAACCGACCGAGGGGCGCAGTCGTGTAAAGTAGGACACAAGTCGCGAAGTACAAAACGAATACAAACCACGACTATATGCTAAGACTATCTACTTGCTAAATGGATTACAATAGACTAAATACGAGGAAGAGAAGACTCCGAGCAGAATACTCTGCAATTGTTGTTATAATTGTAGATTCTTTATTACTATAGAATTACAAAGTTTCTAATTATAATTCGTTTTAAAGTGATTAACTTTAACAAATATGTTTAATATTATAGGATGATTATTATTATGATTAAGTTATTATTGGATGATTTTAGTTATAATTAAAACATTAAATATTCCACTAAAGCCGAGTTCTTTAGTCGACTTCCAAATGCCAAGTGTTTTTCTCATTTTTCTTTTCGCGTTGCGTAGCCTGCCTTTATGCAAAACTGCAAAGTCACAAGTGAGCGCAGAGAGAGCGATTAAAAGCAACGGCCACTGCGTGTTGTTCTGTCGCTCCCCTTTTTGGGGTCCTATATTCGGCGCTAGTGACACGTCCTTCGACCCGAAGGAATCCCACATCTTCATATATTCCAACACTGTTGCCGCCTTACACGGCCCTTCTCCACTGCCTAGTTTTTTAACTTCATTTCTACCGTGATTCTTAACTTCCACCACCTTATATGGCACCCAAAATTTTCATTTTAATTTTAATCCTGTGCCATACTGTGTGCGCTTTATAGCTACTAAATCGTTAATTTTGTACTGAATATCGATTTTCCTTTTTAAATCAAATTGCCTTCTATTTTCAACCTGCAACTTTTGGATATTTTCTGTTAGAATATTGAAAGGGGATACCTTTGTGCTCGTCGGTGCAGTATGGTTAATCACTTGCTGAACTCTTTCCAAATCGTATACCAATTGCCAGGACTCTCATAACTTAACTTTGAAAGCATTGGCACGACTATCTTTAGCATTCGCTCCACTTAACCATTTCTTCGCGGTACTCCGGTAGCTATAAGCAGATGCGCTATGCCTTGTTTCACGCAATAGTCCTTATCAAGATATGGCGTAAATGCAGTACCTCTATCACAAACGATTCGCGCTGGATTTCCAAACAAGATAGATTGAATTTTAAGAAATTCAAAACTTCATCAACACCAGTACTGCGGGTTGGGTACAACCACACAAATTTGGAAAACCCATCTACCACCACTACAATGTGGCTATAACGTTCTGGTTAGCTCCATTGGCCCTACGTGATCGATATGATAAGTGCACAATGGTCTGTCTTCCTTATCTATCGGGGTCAGAAATCCTTCCCTTTTCCCAGTTTAAGCATTCATAATAATGCATGTTATGCAACGTTTCGGCTCAGGCCACATTCTCCATTATTTTTGGTGTGAAATAGTTTTTCTCCACGAAATCCTAAGTTTTTTTTTAGCGGAAAAATGATCCTACTTGTGTGCAATGCGTATGATCACCATTTCCATTTGACACGGCTCAACAATGAACTCTTTATTCGGGTCTTTATACAAAATGTTTTCAATGGAGAAATATTCATAACCCTTTTCCTCAACAATTCTGCAAACTCTCTTTGTCCATTCATCCCCCAACTGTGTTTCTCTCAAACGATGTACCAAGCTGGTAGCCAGTATGCCTCTCGCACTGTTGTTATTTGGTTGCTATTTCCGCTGCAGTCTTCCTTCATTTGCGCAAGGGGCGGTATGCCTCTCGCAATTGTAGATATTTTCGCTATAGACTTTTAGTCTTCCTTCGTTGGCGTAAGGGGCGTTATGCCTCTCGCACTTGTTGCTATCCCTCTGGCAGGTGTACAGGCAATATACGCTGTATACCGGACCTTCACATTCTGCTGGGCACTTCTTCTTTAACTTTGGGAGTTGCTGCTTATTTGGAGGAGGATTTTGAATTATTTGTATACTGAGATTTCTTATTTTTGAGCTAGAGGTTGCAGAGTGCGTATGATTTTGTTTTTGAACTAACTCTAAATGGTCGAGTTCGACCGCTAGTTTATTTGCGGTATTCCATTTTAGCTAATGTTTTGGACTTTGACTTACAGCTTTTATTGCAGCTAAGTGCTACAAAGTGTTTTAATTTAAGTGACACTGGGTACAGTGTGTATTCCAAATGTATGTTTATTACAGTTTATCACAGCCTTAATATTAGCTACTTCTGTCTATCTGTTACAGTAACGTTGATGACATGTTCTTTACTCACTTCTTCTACATTGACATCGTCCTAAATGGCAGGAATGGTTATATTTATTTTTATAAGGTGATTAAAATGATTGGCATCAACAATATTATTCGATCTTTAGATGGCATTGAGGCATCTACTGATTTTCGTTTTTTATTTCTATTCGTCTGATCTCTAAGTCTATAAACTGGCCCTGCTTAAGTCTAATCTGTTCCCAATCGTCGAAGTCTGGGGTTCTACCTATTCGACAGTATTGCTGAAATGGTCGATAGTTTTTTGATTGATCCTTCTGAAATCTATTACCGTTTTAGACCGTTTTACGGTAGCGTAATTCATTGATAACGACCCAGATTGGGTTATTATATGGGGGCCTGGACAGCCTTCGCTAGCATTTGTTTAACTTCTGCGATGGCGAAATCGGAAACGCCCATTGGATATGAGTTTAATTTAGAATATGTCGGTTCAGTGTCTGTTCGGATTGTTATATTGACATTTTAGCACTTTAAGAATCGTAAAGGTTCTGACTTGTGCTCGATTGCATTGTTAATGTGGTCGATCTGTGCTTTCACTTTTTAAAGTAGTCCGAGGTCAATGATGGAGTTGAAGAGTACAAAATTGGGATTTGTTAGTGAATAGGTGGATAAGGCCTTTCTCAACATTGTTTGCCTTACGTAAAATGTACAGAAGCAGGGACCTTCCACCTAACATCTTTTTATTGCTCTTCGCCCTGAGAAGTGAATAATTGTTTGTCCACATTGCATAGAGTAATCTGAGTTTTGTGATTTCGATTAAACTGCATTGGTTGCTGGGAAATTGATGAAGGATCTACTTCCATATGCTCGGTGCCCTGGATTGAATTTTTTGGGTATAGGCTTTGTTTTGACTTGCTTGGATCGCGGTTTGTCTATCGATTATTATTATTAATTTTATTATTTGAATTTTTTGCCCCTGGGTTTTGGTGTAGTATGTGCTTCTGCTTAGATACTGATGATTAGCATTGTATTAATAGATCATTGTCTTGAAAATTGTTTGGTCGCCAATTCTGTGAGCGTTGATTGCTCCATTTTTGGCGATGTATATAAACTGGTTGCGAACGAATAGCATTTATTGCCTCAGCCTATTGTGCCAGTGCTAGAGCAGCGGCCAAATAATTAGACCTGGCGGAGAATGCCGCTATCTTCAGTGGGTTTCTATGCCCTGCTATAAAGGTATGAAATTCATTTATTCAAACGCACTGGTGTATTGTCAGCATAAGTAAAATCAAGCCTAGCGAGTATCGCATTGAAATTCAAAACTTTTTTGAATGAAGATAATGCTCTTATATCTAGGTGTAAGCTCATCGTCCCTGCTACTATTATTAAATGTGGATCTGTAAATCAATGCCTCATTGAGACAAAACCCTTTTCGGATCTCTTATATTACTCCGATAACAAACTATCGATTAAAATCGAGATCGTTTGATGTCCATGTCGTTTGAGTGAATTTCGTTAGTCGTAGCTTCTTGAAGAGAATATATACATATATCAATTACCTTTCACCTTATCTCGGTCGCCACCCCATGCCTCCTCTTCTTAGCTATGAATCAATGAAATTTTCATCAAGATCGTCTAGAAAATACAGAAGTTATTAAAAAATTCCATTGGCGGGGTTTGAACTCGCAACTGACCGTATTACTTGCTGTCGACTCTACTCAGCAGCCACACCAGGAACAAAAAAAAAAAGTTTCCCCGGTAGGCCTCGAACTCGCGACAGACCGCAACACTTGCCACTGCCTCTACTCAACAGCCTCACCTATAATTGAGTATTATTGAGAAAAACCGACGCGCATGCATGTGTGTGTCTTTGTACATGTATACAAAAAATTCTTGGAATTTGCGCTAGCTGCCCCATCTAAATACGTAGTAAAAAACATAACTTTTGGATTTTTCCTGACCAATCTTGTGTACAGACGAACGGACGCACGAACAGACAGACGGACTTGACTCGATCGACTCGGCGATTGGTGCTGATCAAAGATTTATATACTTTTTGACGGCGGACATGCTTCCTTCTGCTTGTTACATACATTTTCACAAAAACATTATACCCATTTTCAATGGGTTCTGGGTATAAAAAAGTGTGCTTATATTGACACGTTTTTGCGGCATCTGGCGAAAATCGCAAAAATCTGTATAGAAACACTCTCATTCATGCGCGTCTTAATTGAATTCTATCAATAGCATCGCGATTGTAATCGTCAGCTGGCGATAGCAATAAAGTGAAAGATATTTGATATATACATATATACTATTTTAGAAGCTACTTGTCAAGTTTGGTGACTCTGGATCATATTGCTTACGTGATTTGCTCAACAAACAGGATCTCGATATCGATTTTGATCGATTGCTTGGAAACGGGCAAGTTATTGATTATTGGAAATAAACTCGTACTGTGTGGGCACTGGGAGGACCTACGCTCCAAACTATAAATATCTAGCTTTAATAGGTTCTGAGATCCTTGAGTTCATACATACGTCTGTCCTGGACATGGCTAGGTTGACTAGGCTATTGAATCTGATCAAGAATATATATAGTTTATGGAGTCGGAGATGCTTATTTCTTCCTGTTACATAAATTTGCGCAAATACATTATACCCTTTAAGGGGTTCGGGGTATAAAAACAGCATACCACTGTTTCAACGCAATCACACACTACAAACAAATGCCATGCATTGGAAATGCTACACATAATAAACATAACAAACAAAAAACGACTAACCTAAAGAAAACACAGAAAATTACGCTCATTTGTAAACGCATTTATTAAACAGCTAAATAGTTTCAATCAGAAGTGTAAAATGATGTTTAGTTTATTGTTGAATTTAATCTACTGTATTTTAATGTTAATTAGTTCTTGTCTCTTGCTGTTAGCGTCGTGAAGAATATTGCCAAGGGCAGCCGAAATATATCGGTGAAATGTAAGCAAAATTGTGTTTCTACCATTTTTTTACGCGAATCCCGATATAATGTACTATATCCCACCTCCCGGCTAACCGACCGAGGGGCGCAGTCGTGTAAAGTAGGACACAAGTCGCGAAGTACAAAACGAATACAAACCACGACTATATGATAAGACTATCTACTTGCTAAATGGATTACAATAGACTAAATACGAGGAAGAGAAGACTCCGAGCAGAATACTCTGCAATTGTTGTTATAATTGTAGATTCTTTATTACTATAGAATTACAAAGTTTCTAATTATAATTCGTTTTAAGGTGATTAACTTTAACAAATATGTTTAATATTATAGGATGATTGAGTATTATTATGATTAAGTTATTATTGGATGATTTTAGTTATAATTAAAACATTAAATATTCCACTAAAGCCGAGTTCTTAAGTCGACTTCCAAATGCCAAGTGTTTTTCTCATTTTTCTTTTCGCGTTGCGTAGCCTGCCTTTATGCAAAACTGCAAAGTCACAAGTGAGCGCAGAGAGAGCGATTAAAAGCAACGGCCACTGCGTGTTGTTCTGTCGCTCCCCTTTTTGGGGTCCTATATTCGGCGCTAGTGACACGTCCTTCGACCCGAAGGAATCCCACATCTTCATATATTCCAACACTGTTGCCGCCTTACACGGCCCTTCTCCACTGCCTAGTTTTTTAACTTCATTTCTACCGTGATTCTTAACTTCCACCACCTTATATGGCACCCAAAATTTTCATTTTAATTTTAATCCTGTGCCATACTGTGTGCGCTTTATAGCTACTAAATCGTTAATTTTGTACTGAATATCGATTTTCCTTTTTAAATCAAATTGCCTTCTATTTTCAACCTTCAACTTTTGGATATTTTCTGTTAGAATATTGAAAGGGGATACCTTTGTGCTCGTCGGTGCAGTATGGTTAATCACTTGCTGAACTCTTTCCAAATCGTATACCAATTGCCAGGACTCTCATAACTTAACTTTGAAAGCATTGGCACGACTATCTTTAGCATTCGCTCCACTTAACCATTTCTTCGCGGTACTCCGGTAGCTATAAGCAGATGCGCTATGCCTTGTTTCACGCAATAGTCCTTATCAAGATATGGCGTAAATGCAGTACCTCTATCACAAACGATTCGCGCTGGATTTCCAAACAAGATAGATTGAATTTTAAGAAATTCAAAACTTCATCAACACCAGTACTGCGGGTTGGGTACAACCACACAAATTTGGAAAACCCATCTACCACCACTACAATGTGGCTATAACGTTCTGGTTAGCTCCATTGGCCCTACGTGATCGATATGATAAGTGCACAATGGTCTGTCTTCCTTATCTATCGGGGTCAGAAATCCTTCCCTTTTCCCAGTTTAAGCATTCATAATAATGCATGTTATGCAACGTTTCGGCTCAGGCCACATTCTCCATTATTTTTGGTGTGAAATAGTTTTTCTCCACGAAATCCTAAGTTTTTTTTTAGCGGAAAAATGATCCTACTTGTGTGCAATGCGTATGATCACCATTTCCATTTGACACGGCTCAACAATGAACTCTTTATTCGGGTCTTTATACAAAATGTTTTCAATGGAGAAATATTCATAACCCTTTTCCTCAACAATTCTGCAAACTCTCTTTGTCCATTCATCCCCCAACTGTGTTTCTCTCAAACGATGTACCAAGCTGGTAGCCAGTATGCCTCTCGCACTGTTGTTATTTGGTTGCTATTTCCGCTGCAGTCTTCCTTCATTTGCGCAAGGGGCGGTATGCCTCTCGCAATTGTAGATATTTTCGCTATAGACTTTTAGTCTTCCTTCGTTGGCGTAAGGGGCGTTATGCCTCTCGCACTTGTTGCTATCCCTCTGGCAGGTGTACAGGCAATATACGCTGTATACCGGACCTTCACATTCTGCTGGGCACTTCTTCTTTAACTTTGGGAGTTGCTGCTTATTTGGAGGAGGATTTTGAATTATTTGTATACTGAGATTTCTTATTTTTGAGCTAGAGGTTGCAGAGTGCGTATGATTTTGTTTTTGAACTAACTCTAAATGGTCGAGTTCGACCGCTAGTTTATTTGCGGTATTCCATTTTAGCTAATGTTTTGGACTTTGACTTACAGCTTTTATTGCAGCTAAGTGCTACAAAGTGTTTTAATTTAAGTGACACTGGGTACAGTGTGTATTCCAAATGTATGTTTATTACAGTTTATCACAGCCTTAATATTAGCTACTTCTGTCTATCTGTTACAGTAACGTTGATGACATGTTCTTTACTCACTTCTTCTACATTGACATCGTCCTAAATGGCAGGAATGGTTATATTTATTTTTATAAGGTGATTAAAATGATTGGCATCAACAATATTATTCGATCTTTAGATGGCATTGAGGCATCTACTGATTTTCGTTTTTTATTTCTATTCGTCTGATCTCTAAGTCTATAAACTGGCCCTGCTTAAGTCTAATCTGTTCCCAATCGTCGAAGTCTGGGGTTCTACCTATTCGACAGTATTGCTGAAATGGTCGATAGTTTTTTGATTGATCCTTCTGAAATCTATTACCGTTTTAGACCGTTTTACGGTAGCGTAATTCATTGATAACGACCCAGATTGGGTTATTATATGGGGGCCTGGACAGCCTTCGCTAGCATTTGTTTAACTTCTGCGATGGCGAAATCGGAAACGCCCATTGGATATGAGTTTAATTTAGAATATGTCGGTTCAGTGTCTGTTCGGATTGTTATATTGACATTTTAGCACTTTAAGAATCGTAAAGGTTCTGACTTGTGCTCGATTGCATTGTTAATGTGGTCGATCTGTGCTTTCACTTTTTAAAGTAGTCCGAGGTCAATGATGGAGTTGAAGAGTACAAAATTGGGATTTGTTAGTGAATAGGTGGATAAGGCCTTTCTCAACATTGTTTGCCTTACGTAAAATGTACAGAAGCAGGGACCTTCCACCTAACATCTTTTTATTGCTCTTCGCCCTGAGAAGTGAATAATTGTTTGTCCACATTGCATAGAGTAATCTGAGTTTTGTGATTTCGATTAAACTGCATTGGTTGCTGGGAAATTGATGAAGGATCTACTTCCATATGCTCGGTGCCCTGGATTGAATTTTTTGGGTATAGGCTTTGTTTTGACTTGCTTGGATCGCGGTTTGTCTATCGATTATTATTATTAATTTTATTATTTGAATTTTTTTGCCCCTGGGTTTTGGTGTAGTATGTGCTTCTGCTTAGATACTGATGATTAGCATTGTATTAATAGATCATTGTCTTGAAAATTGTTTGGTCGCCAATTCTGTGAGCGTTGATTGCTCCATTTTTGGCGATGTATATAAACTGGTTGCGAACGAATAGCATTTATTGCCTCAGCCTATTGTGCCAGTGCTAGAGCAGCGGCCAAATAATTAGACCTGGCGGAGAATGCCGCTATCTTCAGTGGGTTTCTATGCCCTGCTATAAAGGTATGAAATTCATTTATTCAAACGCACTGGTGTATTGTCAGCATAAGTAAAATCAAGCCTAGCGAGTATCGCATTGAAATTCAAAACTTTTTTGAATGAAGATAATGCTCTTATATCTAGGTGTAAGCTCATCGTCCCTGCTACTATTATTAAATGTGGATCTGTAAATCAATGCCTCATTGAGACAAAACACTTTTCGGATCTCTTATATTACTCCGATAACAAACTATCGATTAAAATCGAGATCGTTTGATGTCCATGTCGTTTGAGTGAATTTCGTTAGTCGTAGCTTCTTGAAGAGAATATATACATATATCAATTACCTTTCACCTTATCTCGGTCGCCACCCCATGCCTCCTCTTCTTAGCTATGAATCAATGAAATTTTCATCAAGATCGTCTAGAAAATACAGAAGTTATTAAAAAAATTCCATTGGCGGGGTTTGAACTCGCAACTGACCGTATTACTTGCTGTCGACTCTACTCAGCAGCCACACCAGGAACAAAAAAAAAAGTTTCCCCGGTAGGCCTCGAACTCGCGACAGACCGCAACACTTGCCACTGCCTCTACTCAACAGCCTCACCTATAATTGAGTATTATTGAGAAAAACCGACGCGCATGCATGTGTGTGTCTTTGTACATGTATACAAAAAATTCTTGGAATTTGCGCTAGCTGCTCCATCTAAATACGTAGTAAAAAAACATAACTTTTGGATTTTTCCTGACCAATCTTGTGTACAGATGAACGGATGCACGAACAGACAGACGGACTTGACTCGATCGACTCGGCGATTGGTGCTGATCAAAGATTTATATACTTTTTGACGGCGGACATGCTTCCTTCTGCTTGTTACATATATTTTCACAAAAACATTATACCCATTTTCAATGGGTTCTAAGTATAAAAAAGTGTGCTTATACTGACACGTTTTTGCGGCATCTGGCGAAAATCGCAAAAATCTGTATAGAAACACTTTCATTCATGCGCGTCTTAATTGAATTCTATCAATAGCATTGCGATTGTAATCGTCAGCTGGCGATAGTAATAAAGTGACAGATATTTGATATATACATATATACTATTTTAGAAGCTACTTGTCAAGTTTGGTGACTCTGGATCATATTGCTTACGTGATTTGCTCAACAAACAGGATCTCGATATCGATTTTGATCGATTGCTTGGAAACGGGCAAGTTATTGATTATTAGAAATAAACTCGTACTGTGTGGGCACTGGGAGGACCTACGCTCCAAACTATAAATATCTAGCTTTAATAGGTTCTGAGATCCTTGAGTTCATACATACGTCTGTCCTGGACATGGCTAGGTTGACTAGGCTATTGAATCTGATCAAGAATATATATAGTTTATGGAGTCGGAGATGCTTATTTCTTCCTGTTACATAAATTTGCAAAAATACATTAGTACCCTTTAAGGGGTTCGGGGTATAAAAACAGCATACCACTGTTTCAACGCAATCACACACTACAAACAAATGCCATGCATTGGAAATGCTACACATAATAAACATAACAAACAAAAAACGACTAACCTAAAGAAAACACAGAAAATTATGCTCATTTGTAAACGCATTTATTAAACAGCTAAATAGTTTCAATCAGAAGTGTAAAATGATGTTTAGTTTATTGTTGAATTTAATCTACTGTATTTTAATGTTAATTAGTTCTTGTCTCTTGCTGTTAGCGTCGTGAAGAATATTGCCAAGGGCAGCCGAAATATATCGGTGAAATGTAAGCAAAATTGTGTTTCTACCATTTTTTTACGCGAATCCCGATATAATGTACTATATCCCACCCTCCCGGCTAACCGACCGAGGGGCGCAGTCGTGTAAAGTAGGACACAAGTCGCGAAGTACAAAACGAATACAAACCACGACTATATGATAAGACTATCTACTTGCTAAATGGATTACAATAGACTAAATACGAGGAAGAGAAGACTCCGAGCAGAATACTTTGCAATTGTTGTTATAATTGTAGATTCTTTATTACTATAGAATTACAAAGTTTCTAATTATAATTCGTTTTAAAGTGATTAACTTTAACAAATATGTTTAATATTATAGGATGATTGAGTATTATTATGATTAAGTTATTATTGGATGATTTTAGTTATAATTAAAACATTAAATATTCCACTAAAGCCGAGTTCTTAAGTCGACTTCCAAATGCCAAGTGTTTTTCTCATTTTTCTTTTCGCGTTGCGTAGCCTGCCTTTATGCAAAACTGCAAAGTCACGAGTGAGCGCAGAGAGAGCGATTAAAAGCAACGGCCACTGCGTGTTGTTCTGTCGCTCCCCTTTTTGGAGTCCTATATTCGGCGCTAGTGACACGTCCTTCGACCCGAAGGAATCCTACATCTTCATATATTCCAACACTGTTGCCGCCTTACACGGCCCTTCTCCACTGCCTAGTTTTTTAACTTCATTTCTACCGTGATTCTTAACTTCCACCACCTCATATGGCACCCAAAATTTTCATTTTAATTTTAATCCTGTGCTATACTGTGTGCGCTTTATAGCTACTAAATCGTTAATTTTGTACTGAATATCGATTTTCCTTTTTAAATCAAATTGTCTTCTATTTTCAACCTTCAACTTTTGGATATTTTCTGTTAGAATATTGAAACGGGATACCTTTGTGCTCGTCGGTGCAGTATGGTTAATCACTTGCTGAACTCTTTCCAAATCGTATACCAATTGCCAGGACTCTCATAACTTAACTTTGAAAGCATTGGCATGACTATCTTTAGCATTTGCTCCACTTAACCATTTCTTCGCGGTAATTCGGTAGCTATAAGCAGATGCGCTATGCCTTGTTTCACGCAATAGTCCTTATCAAGATATGGCGTAAATGCAGTACCTCCATCACAAACGATTCGCGCTGGATTTCCAAACAAGATAGATTGAATTTTAAGAAATTCAAAACTTCATCAACACCAGTACTGCGGGTTGGGTACAACCACACAAATTTGGAAAACCCATCTACCACCACTACAATGTGGCTATAACGTTCTGGTTAGCTCCATTGGCCCTACGTGATCGATATGATAAGTGCACAATGGTCTGTCTTCCTTATCTATCGGGGTCAGAAATCCTTCCCTTTTCCCAGTTTAAGCATTCAAGATAAAAGGCCACATTCTCCATTATTTTTGGTGTGAAATAGTTTTTCTTAACGAAATCCTAAGTTTTTTTTTAGTGAAAAAATGATCCTACTTGTGTGCAATGCGTATGATCACCATTTCCATTTGACACGGCTCAACAATGAACTCTTTATTCGGGTCTTTATACAAAATGTTGTTTTCAATGGAGAAATATTCATAACCCTTTTCCTCAAACAATTCTGCAAACTCTTTTTGTCCATTCATCCCCCAACTGTGTTTCTCTCCAACGACGTACCAAGCTGTGTTAGCCAGTATGCCTCTCGCACCGTTGTTATTGGGTTGCTTTTCCGCTGCAGTCTTCCTTCATTTGCGCAAGGGGCGGTAGGCCTCTCGCGATTGTAGATATTTTCGCTATAGACTTTTAGTCTTCCTTCGATGGCGCAAGCGGTGATATGCTTCTGTGTACTTGTTGTTATCCCTCTGGCAGGTGTACAGGCAATATACTGCTGTATACCGGACCTACACATTCTGCTGGGCACTTCTTCTTTAATCCTTTGGGAGTTGCTGCTTATTTGGAGGAGGATTTGGAATTATTTGTACACTGAGATTTCTTATTCGGAGCCAGAGGTTGCAGAGTAAGTATGATTTTGTTTTTCAACTAACTCTAAATGGTCGAGTTCGACCCGCTAGTTTATTTGCGGTATTCCATTTTAGCTAATGTTTTGGACATTGACTCACAGCTTGTCATTGCAGTTAAGTGCTACAAAGTGTTTTAATTTCAGTGATCACTGGGTACAGGGTGTAGACCAAATGTATGTTCATTACAGTTTACCACTGTTTTAATAATAGCTACTTCAGTCGATCTGTTACTGTAACGTCGACGAAGATGTTCCTTACTCTTTTCTTCTACATTGACATCGTCCTAAATGGCAGGAATGGTTATATTTATTTTTAATAGGGTGATTAAAATGATTGGCTTCAACTAAATTATTTGATCTTTGGATGGTATTGAGGCATCTACTGATTTTCGTTTTTTATTTCTATTCGTCTGATCTTTAAGTCCAAAAACCGGCTCTGCTTTGGTTCTAATTGTTCGCAACCGTCGAAATTGGGGTTCTACCTTTTCGACAGTATTGCTGATGGCTTGTAGTTTTTTGATTGAACCTTCTGAAATCTGTTATCAGGACCGTTTTACGGTAGCGGTAATTCATTGATAACAACCCAGATTGGGTTGTTATATGGGGGTCTGGACAGCCTTCGCTAGCATTTGTTTAACTTCTGCGCTGGCCAAATCGGAAACGCCCATTGGATAAGTCAGGCTGACTTAAAACATGTCCGTTCAGCGACTGTTCGGATTGTTAGAATTGATATTTTAGCACTTTAAGAATCGTGAAGTGTTCTGACCGCGCTAGTGCTCGATTGCCTTGTTAATGTGTTCGATCTATGCTTCCACTTTTTAAACTAGACCGAGGTCAATGATGGCATCGAAATCGCTTAAGTGTTAAAGAGTACAAAATTATGATTTGTTAGTGAATAGATGGATATATAGGGCTCTTTCAACATTGTTTGCCTTACGTAAAATGTACAGAAGCAGGGACCTAAAAGAGCACAGCTTTCAGAAGTCAGCAAGTAATCATTAACTGGTGTCGTCTGAGACTGATTTTAAGTTTTCTTACATCTTTTTATTACTCTTAGCCCTGAGAAGTGCATAATTGTTTGTCAACATTGCATAGAGTAATCTGATTTTTGTGATTTTTTGACTAAACCGCATTGGCTGCTGGGAAATTGATGAAGGATCTACTTCCATATGCTCGGTGTCCTGGATTGATTTTTTTGGGTATAGGTTTTCTGTTTTGACTTGCTTGGATCACGGTTTGTCTATCGATTATAATTATTAATTTTATTTTTTGAATTTTTTGCCATGTGTTTTGGTGTAGTATATGCTTCTGCTTAGATACTGATGGTTAGCATTGTATTAATAGATCATTGTCTTGAAAATTGCTTGATCGCCAATTCTGTGAGCGTTAATGCTCCATTTTTGACGATGTGTATAAACTGCCTGTGAACGAATAGCATTCATTACCTGCAGCCTCGTGTGAAAGTGCTAGAGCAGCGGCCAAATAATTAGACCTGGCAAGAGAAATGCCGCTACCTTCAGTGGGTTTCTATGCCCTGCTATAAAGGTATGAAATTCACTCACTCAAACGCACTGGTGTCTTGTCAGCATAAGTGAAAATCATGTCTCAGCGAGTATCGTACTCGAAATTCAAAACTTTTTTGAATGAAGATA
>JBAMCE010000218.1:0-11096 GCA_037075305.1 Drosophila kanekoi
ACTTATTACAAAAAGTAATCCCCATTCCCCATTCTGAGGCCTTTATCGAGCAAGTTGCTTAGGGAAGGTGTCATAGGATCTAGGTCTGAGCCTGTTCACGACTTAGCTATTCGATTTAAATGGTAGATCAATTCGATAAGACTAATGTTAGTGCATCAGTTTTCACTGTACTTAACTTATGTCACGTTATTAATACACACTTAGACGAGGCTTCTGGGGGAAAAGGGAAACAAACTTATTTTATTATTGGGTATTTGTGAAAGTATTTCACACTTTTTATGAAATTCACCTTGCCTGAGTGGAACCACCCACAAGTGTGGAAATTTCGCGGAAAAGGGAATCACAATTATTATTTTATAGAAATTTGTGAAAATGTGAAAAATCAACCTCTCCTGAGTGAAAATACAAGTCAAATATTGCATGTGTAAAGCTTATAACAAATATACATAACATAATTGTGTGTTTCTATGCAGTCTATACTGTACAGTTCATACTTATTATAGTGAACTGGCAGAAAGAAATAATAGAAATAAAACCCATTTACATAAGACAAGGCAAATCAGCTAAGCTGCAAATTGAAGTTATTTGCATAGCCTGCAATTTTGTTCGCCTTAGCGAGCGTGCACTGTGCACACTTTGATATGGGTTTGTTCAGCTGAGTAAGGCGTGTCCGTCCGTGTTGACCGCAGGAAACGGATGTTTGTTTGGGTCAGCAAGCAGCAGCAAAAGCAACAGCAGCTCGGGTGAGCGCCAAATGTGTCACAAAAAAAAAAAAAAAAAGAGAAAAAGAAAACAAAAGACTTGAGCAACAAACTTGCTAGCTGCACGTGGCAGCGACCGAGCGCAACCTGTTCTGCCGTTCTTGTCTCCAATTACCAAACCGAGCTGCTGCACGTGGCAACAGATTGGGTTACAGCCAAGACAGGTGCTGGCTGCAGATGGAAGGGAAAGGGGCGAGGGCGGGGGCAGGGACAGAACAACAATAACGACAACGCCTTGAACTTGAGAACAAAGACTAGCTTAAAAATGGGGCTTTAATAGGCTCGACTTTTTACTGTTAACAAACTGTATTGTTTCGTAGCCCGAAAAGCATCCATGAATAAAGCAGAATTCGTGTCGAGCATAAAAGGAAAATGTACGCAGCTTGCGAAGGAATCAAACGCATCAATCTTGGAAAAGTGTCCACAAAGCAAATGCGCTTTTATCGCAAAAAGAAAATAAGCCGTTGGGGTCCGAGGAAGCAATAAATTAAAGCTGTGGGAATTGCTTTGTAGGAAATTAATTTAAATTACAAATCAACAAAACGAAAAACAGAAAAAAACCAGCCGAAAAATGTGCCCAAGAGCATTCAATCATAATAATCGCAACAAGAAATTGTACAAGAAATTTTAAATAAAATTTACGAGCAGCTGGAAGAAAAGTGTTCACAGCAACAACAACAGAAAGCGTTATTTCTCTTCTTTTGGGAAAGTTTTTAGTGTATATGATTTTTTTTTTTATATTTCACATCCCTTGACAATAAGAAAAGTAAAAGTGCAACGAGAAGAGAAATGCAAACAGGCTGGCAAAGGGTGGCAGGGAGGACATTACGTCCCAGCTTAGACGATGATGACGCGCACATATATAATATCTATATACACGATAATGACCAGGGCTGTGGCATGATCTTTGCGTCACGTTGATGATCATCAAATGGCTCATTGCACTGCGGAAGCTGCGCGGTTTTAATTGCACTGCGAAATTGCGAATTAGGCGCACATCCAACAGACACAAAGATACATAACTCACGGCTGCAGTTGCTGCTGCTGTTGCTGCTGCTGCTGCTGCTGCTGCTGCTGCTGCTGCTGCTATTATGATGCCCATGTCGATGGCACGGCTCATTTGTGCAACCACACACAAATGTTGCAAGGCATGCGGCATTTGTTTAAGGCGTGGCACACTGTGCGCGCATGCGTGCAAACGTCAGTTTTTTTTCTCTCTCTTTTCTTTGGCTTTCGAGGCGGTGGCTGCCCGCCCGCCCTTACATAATCGCCGATAAACAAAACTGGCTAAAACAAGGAAGTCCACAGTCGAGGAAGCCAAAAAGGCGGCTGCCGTAGGCGTGTATCCCGCACTTCAGCCAGACAACCGACAACCGCACTCGAGTCTCTCGTTTGTGACACCGCAACCGAGCGACGAGTGGGCCAAGCTTCAAGCCAAGTGTTGACGTATCCTTTTCCCCAACATCCATTGCGAACTAGTCGCTTGCATAACTCGCGCGTTATGCAATGTTCAAATATGCAGAATAGTGTGAAATTGCTTAAAATGCATTTTAGTTCACTTTGCAAGTGCTCAAGATTCTGCATGCATATAGATTTGATAACATTTCAATTTATCTGTCAACAGGGCATGCACAAAATTGCTTAGCTATAAGTTTCATAGAGCCCGAGTTCAATAGGCACAAACATTTCTCATTATGAGAGTATCCCCCTTCGATGAAAAGCGAGAATTGTCAAAATTTTACCTCGAGTATGACGAGGCATAAGCATGCATATCACAAATGCTTTTACATACCAAACTTCAGAGCTCTAACCTTGACAGATCCTGAGTTAGATGGGAACATTAAGTCGGGTATACTATAGGTATAGGTAGGCATAGGTACTGATAAGATAATGGAAATGTTGACTACATTTCTTCACAGAGAAACAAATTTCAAAGCTCTAACCTTGATTTTAACTATAAATCATAATAGGGTATTCGCATACAAAATTTCCGAGCTCTTACCTTAACAGATCCCGAGTTCCATGGGAACGTTTATCATATTAATAGACAAGATGGCAATTTCAGCAATATCTGTTAACAGACCAATTTTCATATCTCTAACTCGACTCGTTTCCGAGTTACACGAGTACAGAAATTACCCTCAGCTGTGTCTTTGCACAACTTTTTAATGGTTTGCTCCGGCAGTTGCGATAATCACAGCGATAAGCGGCGCTTAATAAATTTGATTTGTGTTTTCATTGATAATGAGACCAGATGTGACAATTGTCGAGGGCAAATGTCACACAGTTTACTCAATTGTCGCGCACTTGTGCCACAAAGCAGACGGAATGCGCACTCAACACTCTCGTATGTTTGGCCTCACAACTTTACGCAATTCGAGTTAAAGTTGTTGTCGCTCTTCGAATAAATTTAAGGTGCAATCTTCACCAAGTGATGCCGCCTTGGCACGTATCGAGGGAGTGGGCCAGTCTCTCGGTGTGTGGGAATGGAAATGGAAATGAGCCACTGAGCGACTTGCGCAAGCTGCAAAACGGCCTTGCCGACTAAAAAGTCACTTATTTGGCTGACAGTTCGCGTTGGCGTCGGAGTTTGATAGAAATTATAGGAGAGCAAGAGCCAGCGCGAAGGAGGCGAGATGAGTGTGCACAGATTCAGGCAGGCTCAGAGATTAAGACACGAGTTGGCAGCAGGTTTGGCTGGTGGATTAGAGAAACAAGTTCGCGGCACATAGCCTAAATAAAATGCACACAAATATTTTCACAAAAAAAAGTTAACAAGAATAAGGAAAGAAAATGCTTCAGACAACAAAATTTCGAGCAGTTGCCAGAGAAATTCATGTGTTTCATTCAAAGATTCAAAGATCAGATTTTCCTTTTACATGTGAGTACGATCAAGCTGTGCGCAGTAGATCCAGAAAATGGTGATCAGCGCGGAGATCAATGTTCAGATCATATCAGAATAAGCCTTTCTCATAAATTGGGCCTCGTCAATTAAGGATCAATTAAGCGCATGAAAAGCAAAGCTCAAAATAATGAAAATTGTGGCACTTGTGGAAAAACTTCCATTGATCGCACAGCTGCAAGATCAGAAGACTCACGATCAGTCTGCAATGCTCGGGGTGAACACGAGCTATAAACAAAGAACGTGCAGAGAAATGCGGTAACAAATGAAAACTCGAGCACTTACACAAAAGGTGTCATTGTTTATGTGGTTCAAAGATCAGCTACGATCAATCTTATGGAGTAATGTTTCATTGGGCAAGCAAAGATTGCAGCAAACGCTCTGTGTGAAGACATTACAGATGGATTAATATTTGATCTTGATGAGTAAAGATTTGAAAAGGAATCGTTTTACTCATGAAGATCGAATATTGCTGGACTATGGGGAAGACCGGAAAGTGATCGAAGATATCCCAGATTTGATTCGATTACGAGGAGGATCGTAAGATCATATAAGTAGAATTTATTATCATGGAAAGTCCATGAGGAAGATCTCATGATCAGAGAGATCTCGAGAGATCAGGTATTATAATATACTTAGAAGGAAAGTAGATCAAAAGATCTGATCATCAGATTTTGTTATCACGCGTTGGTTTCTTCGAAGCTTAGAGTACAAAGAATATCGGAAGATCAGATATTCGATTTTTATGTGTTATCCAATTGAAGTTCATCTATTACAGCTATTATTTCAATCTTAAAGAATATTAGTTTATGCAATATGATCAGAATTTTGTCTTAAAGCTAGAGTTTTTGATTCAGCTTGATGAGGCAACTTTCTTAGTTAAATAACGCGTGTAAGATCTAAACATTCCTAGCTGGCATAGTATAGATGCCTGAATACTGTTGTTTAGAAGCCGAATAGACTTACATCAACCAACAATAAAAGATGATCCAATGCACACACTTTGGCTGCCATAAAGCTATCTATACATGCATACACATATGCATATATATGCATATATATATGCCATATGCATTTCTGATAGCAATCATCGGAGTCTTAGGTTTTATTTTTGCTGGGTGCAGCTCATTTGTATGGAATGCTCATTATATATGAAATATCAACTGCAGTTGAATATTTATTGTAAACACACACACACACACACCAAGAGAGACACTCATACACCCACGCACACACGCATGGAAATTTCATATAACTTTCGCGTTCGTTGCCTAAGTCATTCGTTTGGCGTTGCAAAGAAATTGTAATGTGTGTCGCAGTGAAATGCGCGAGAAAGTGAAACTAAGCGCGTCTAATAGAAATAAATGGGTTATTTTGCTATTAGTAGCGCATTTAAATAACAACAACAACAACAGCAACAACAGCAACAACAACAACAACAACAACAGCAATAACCAGTGCTGACAGCATGAGAAAGCTGAAAGGCAAAAAGGTGTAGCTAATGTCTGGACGACAGAATTTATGCGCTTTTTAATTTAATTAATTGTAATGAATGTGCGACGCGTTGCTGCTGCCCCTGCCCCTGCCCCAGCCCTGTCTTAGCCCCAGCTGCTGCTTGCGCCCTTGTTGTTGCCATTTTGAACAGAGCTGGCAACAATTGGCTGACTGGCTGACTGGCTGAGTGGCACCTGATTCATGACTCGTTTTGCGGCTATCAATGCCACAAGGCGAACGCCATCGAAATTGTTATAAATAATTTGCCTTTTGTTAATAACTTTAAACGCTTCGTGTGTGCGTTTCGTCACTGGTCCACTAACAAAACAAAAAGCGCCTGTTGCAATGTTGCCAGCGAATGAATGCCTTTAATTCGACTGCCAAACGCGCTCTTTACGCTTGCCAAACATGTATCGATATATATCGATTTAGACAAAAATTGCCTAAACGGGCTGATAAAATAAGAACTTAATAATAATGCGAATCACTCGATAATAGTAATAATGATTATGATAATGATATGAATAATGATAAAATAATAATGAAAACAATAATGATAATAATAATAATAATAGACTTTTAATCATACTAATGACAATAATAATATAGATAGCACTGAAAACAATGAAAACGATGATTACGATAATAATAATAATAATAAGAATAATAATGAAAACATAAATAAATCAATGTTAAGATTTTGTCATTGTTGTTGCATTATCTTAAGAAGTTCAAGAAGAAGATCGAATAATAAGATAAGATCTTAAGTCTTATTATCGTGAAGAAGATCGAAAGATCGGTTACAATTACGAATTTGAAGAGTTTAAGAAGATGAGATATTAATCGATGGAAAATGGTTTTTATCGTTTCATCAGATATTACTAGAATCCGATCTTCTCATGATCGGGAATATCAAATATCGTTATGAAGAAGATAGATTATTAGACTACAAAGATGAAATATTCGATTTGTACTACTATCATAAGAATTTCATAAAGAAATAGATCAGAAGATCAGTTATTTCAACTATTGTGAAGTAGATCGAAGGAACAGACATTAAATGTAATTGTTATAAGTAGTTTTCACCACAGAGAAGTTTGATCAGATCAATTTTTAGATTGTGGAGAAGATCAGAGGAAGATCATTAACCTTAGAAGATGTTGTCATGAAGAAGACCGAAAACTAAGGTATTGTTAGATTATGCAAAAGATTAAATATTATTCGATTTGATTACCACAAGAAGTTGTTATTACAATAAAGCGACAGATCTGATATTATAAGATTATACAATAGAAATCAAAAAAGAAGAGATTAGTTTGCCAAGTCGACGACCAAATACCCTAGCAAACAGCCAACAGACAGATCTATCGGGCTTTCATTCAATCTGTTAAAAGTTTTCAAACAAAAACTCATGTGCTGGAAGCTTTATGATACTATAGGGACATACTTAAGATAAGCTGAGTAGCTTAATCTAGCTAGAGCTACTTAAAGTCCCTTTCAGCCCATACAACATCAAGTACATAGATTCATTTTTATAGGGAATGTTTACTAAAACAAGACCAAAGACTAGATTAAAGATGGAGCGTAAGGTTTGCTTGGGAACAGAAAAGGGGCAGAAAGACAGACATGCCCTATGAGGAATATTTAACTAATGGGATTATAGATGTCTTCTTCAATAATTTCTTGAAAAAAATTATGAGATAATAATTATAAAACTCGCTTTTCTCAACATTCAAAATTTTCAAGCCGAGCAATTTATGAATCCAAAATCCATTTGCAATCAGCTTTTTGCTGTCTAGAGTTTAGCTGTGCATAGCTTAGATCTTTGGTTAACGCAACTTTCACGACAGCAGGTAGCAGAAAAAGAAGAAGAAAAAATGGCAAAACAATGCGCTGGCAAGCGCCCACACACAGGCACACACACACACAGCCACACACTCGAGGCTGAAGAATGTTGGGCCGCACTTGATGTGGGTGAAAGCCAAGCCCATGCTTGCCAGACACACACACACACACACACACACACACAAACACAAACACACATTTTGCACATATTGGCATGGCCATAACTTGATCAAGCCTAAGCCAACTGACATTGAACCACGGTGCAGCTGCTACCAACTCACTCCGAACCACGGTGCAGCAAATGTTGCTGCTGTTGCTGCTGCAAGGCGAGCATTTGCAATAACAATAACAATTGCCATAGATTAGCGCCTGCATGCCTGGAACTTTGCTTTATGCCAGCAAGAAATATGTATGCATATATACATATGAATGTATATATATATATATGTATGTATGGATTTACGGCCAAGATCTGTGGGCCCCAGCTAATTGCTAACATGTACTTGCACTTGGACTCTGGACATTGCTGATGCAGCTAATGCATGGCAAATGCTGAGCAATTGCTCTTGTGCCGCAACCAAGCTGGCGCCGTCATCATCGGCAACAACAACAACAACATCATCATCATCATAATCATCAACAGCATCATCAGCATCATCATCATCGTCGGCATCATCATCATCTGACTGGCAGAAGTTCAATGGCCGTTTGGCTAGCTAGCTAGCTTATCCGCAGCAATCGGAAGTGTAGATGACGCTGCGCATAAAAATGCGCCGCGATGGCCAATCAATAAACGCAGCAACAGCAGCAGCAGCAACACTTGCCACACAAGAGCAATTGTTGCTGCCGTTGTTATTAGGCGTTTATGTTGCACGTTGTGCTCGCTGCTCGCTCGTTCGTTGTCTGTCCAGCTGCAGCGTCTGATTTCATAATGTTGCTGGTGTGGCTGCTGCCGCTGGCAACTGTCTAGCGGTAAAAAGCGAGCAATTGGAATGCCAGCAACAACAACAGCCACAGAGCCACAAAACTGAGGCACCAGCAACAGCAACAGCAGCAGCCACATTTATTTTATAATCAAGGCACGCCAGCAACAACAAGCAGCACGAGAACAACAACAACCACAACAAGAACAGCAACAGCAGCGACTAAAGTGAAATTTTCATAATAATAAAAGACGCTGCCCAACGACTGCTAAACTGCTTCTAATTTTCACTCCAAGAGCTGCTTGTTGCTGTTGCTGTTGTTGCTGTTGCTGTCACTATTCATTTGCATAGCACGCGATAACGCGTTGACAAAAATTGTTTATTTCTGAACTTTGTTCAGGAGAAAGGCTAAAAGCAGCTGCAACAACAACAACAGCATGTTATGTTTCTTATATGTTGCTGTTGTTGCTGTTGTTGTTGCTTTTGTTGTTGCTGCTGTTGTTGTTGTTGTTGTTGCTGTTGTTGTTGTCATTTTTAATGCCTGCTGCTTGGCTTCTATGCAAATTATTAACATAAGAAGGTTCTAGCCCAAAAGAGTCTTTATTTATTGCTGCTGTTGTTGTTGTTCTCGTGCTGCTACAACAACGAACAACAACAACAATCGCAACCGCATCAAAAATGTGACCACAGTTTTTTGTGTGGCGGCTGCCAAACAAAGTATTCAGCAAATCGCCGCAAAACCACAAAAATGCCATCAAAATAAAACGTATAAAAAAATCAAGAGTTAACCAAAAAAAGATGCCAGGCAGCGGCAGCAACAACAACAACGACAACAATAAAAATCTTTTGAGCGTGTGCAACAAATTAGGCACAAACCAAAAATAAATGCAAAAATCGCAGCAACAACAGCAACACGTAATGATAAACTGCTAGCGAGCAGCAGCAGCAACAGCAACAACAAGACACACACACACACACAAACTAACAATTGCAATGAGAACGCTTCTCAACACACACACACACAAGCACACACACAAGCACACATAGACACACACACACGCAGCGCGCGACCCGTGAAGCAAGCTGCACATGCGCAGCGCTTAGCTATTGCTGCCGTGCCGCCGCGCATGTTGCTGTCGTGCGCTGCACTTGCAGGTGTTTTCGCAGCTGCTGCTATCACAACACACACACATGAGCACACACACTCACAATTGGGCTCGTCTTGACCCAGTTTGTGTCCACACAGGCAGAGAAGGACGACGACAACAGCAACAGTTGCTGCTGCTGCTGCCAACACCTTTCTTTCTACGCTTGCACATTGATTTGTTGGCTTGACTTGGAATGCGGTCAACTGGCAAACGGCTGCAGGCAGAACCACAGTAACAGCAGCAGCTAGCAGCAGCATCGCTTTGGTCAATGTCGCTGCTGTCGATAGCTGTTGCTGTTGCTGTTGCCGTTGCCGTTGCTTGGCCTTGCTTTGCTTTGCTTTAGCGGCAATCAAGCGTTTCCTTTGGCGGCAAAAGTGCCGCAAAATCGTATCGAACCTGTTATAAGCTAGCTCTGCTCTAAGACCACCCCTTTCTCTCTCTCGCGCTCTTTCTCTTTCTCTCTCTCTCTAGCTGGCTCCACTTTCGAGCGAGACCTTGTCAACAGTTGGCGCAGGTGAAAGATGTTGCTGCTGTGCCTCCGATGCTGTCATTGTCTATTGCTAGCTGTTGTTAGCTAGTTCTTAGTCCCTCTCTCTGTGTGTGTGTGTGTGTGTAGTAGTAATGAGCAGCGTTTTATATAACTGTTTAAGCTTGAAATATTTATTGTTGTTGACTTCGTCTGGCTGCCTATGTTGCTGCTGCGCGTACCGTTACATAAATGCCTGCGAGTAGACATCAGCCAGCTAACAACAGACCAGAGAAGACGCAGCCGGTCAAGACAAGTCAGCGAATGTTGTGGTTAATGCGCTTAACAGCTTTTCAGCCCGGACAACGACTCGCAGACATGCTACAAACAGACCCCCTCCCACTAACGTCTCTCTCTCCCCCGCTCTGCCTTTATTGATGTCTCAATTCTGAACTTGGAGCGGAAGTACAAATCAAAAGACTTAGGCAACGAACTTGCAACTGCTGCTGAATTGCACACAAAACCAAAAACCCGCTTGCAGAAATGCCTTTTAACAAGCTGCCGCTAATTTTTAGCCAAGTTCCAAGGCCAAATGCAGCAGCGGCAGCAACAACAGCAACAACAGCAGGCAGCAACAACAACTGCAACAACTTCTAACTGGGTCATGCTGCGTCTGCTTCAGGAAGCGGCTTAAATGAAATTCTCAAAAACCGGCCAAGTGAAGCAACGCGCCAATTTATGTAAATCTAAAACCAATCAGCCTCAAACGGCAAAAGCTGCAAAAGCAGCAACAGCAACAGCAGCAACAGCAACAGCAGCAACAGCAACAACAACAACATCAGCTGCCTCATCATTATGATCATTGGTGAGCGTTGATAGGCTAACGGTTTAAACCGTTTCTGATTTGACAAACAACAGCAGCAGAGGCAGGGGCAGAGGCATCAGCAGAAGCAGGGGCAGTGGCAGTGGCAGGTGCAGAGGCAGCAGCAGAGGCAGCAGCAGGGGCAGGGACAGTGGCTGCAGGGGAGACAAAGTGTGTAGCTTAGGCTTAGCTTTACAAAATTGTTTTTTATATATGCACACACCCTGTAGCCATAAGGAAACAGCTCTAAAACAATGGGTATGCAAAACAGCAGCCATTCATATTCCACTCGTAAGTAATTTGTTCCCTAATAATTGGAACTTCACACACATAATCTTTTCCATAAAATAATAATTTCTTACAAAACTAAACATTGTTATAGCAGAGGCTTATCTTGAGACACTACTTAATCATTTTCATTAGCTTTTTATGAAAATGAAAGAAACAGAAATAGGGACAAGGGTATCAGGTCGGCCATGCCTGACTGTGAGATGAGAACAAGCTGACGTTACAGATACTTTACTCCTTTTACTTATCCTTACATATTTGCTTAGCTTCGGTATATATAGTCCGATTTGTGTTTTATTTTCCTTTCTTGATGCTTGATCGACTCAGCTCGTCTGGGTTATCAAGAATATATAAGCTTATGGACTCGCAGCTGTTACCTTCACCCCGTTGCAAACATTGACACACAA